>BOPP01000215.1:389787-403060 GCA_017312745.1 Gryllus bimaculatus
CCCTCTCCTCGTCCACTCTGCGCCCCTCTGAGCCATGTCTCTCAGCTCCCACTGCCACTGCCCCAACCGCCCCTCTCCTACACCTCTCCTGCCCCTCCCTCGGTCACCGCCCCGTTCCCTCCCCTTTACCCACCCTTCCCGCACTTAGCCACCACGCCTCCTTCCCACGCTCCCACACCCCATATAAAACTCCCCCGCCCTCCAATATCCACCATTCGCATCGCGCATTATTTCTTTGCCCTCTAGTTGAACTTCGCATCTCCCTTCACCACTACTCTGCCAGCTATCAGCGCAACTGCGAAGATATATCGCAATTTGAAAAAGTGGGGGAAAAACGACGCCAACCGCCACTATGAATACTTACAAAAGTCATAAGCATTTAATTATTGTAATTACATTCCAAAGCATCTTCCATGAGAGCACCATCCTCGCTATTTCGCAAGCTCGTTCTGAACACTAAGACCCAAAACACCAGTTTACTCCCGCACCTCCAGGAGTCTACAAGTCCTGCCAACGAACACCTCCTCTATCGACACACCTGAAACGAGTCCGGGGTCCTATGTTCATCCATCTTTTCGTACCTTTACTTCCGGCTACCTTCCCTTTCGGAAGAAAGCCGCTACAAGGATTTTTTCACCCTTAAGAATCCACCGGCTTCCATTGGGTTTGAAACGCCGCAAACTCCTCGCGCCACAACCAATATGATACGCGAAGCCGTTTTAACCACCAAACACTACAGAGCCATGTCTTCACTTCTAACTGTCCAACGTCGAAGAGCTATCCCATTCATTTCTTCAGTCAGCGGACAAAAACACTCTCTGACGTCTTAACTGAAATTCAACTCCGATTCGGATGAATTTTATCCATCCTTCAAGTCAAATTGAACCTCGCTGTAGCGAGTGAATCCAGTCGGCTTTTTAAAAGTGAAAATTTTCGGAGTAAAACGGACCGCTTCCTCCGATTCGAGTGACGTAGTCGGACCCCGCTCTTCACTCAAAATACACTTTCTCATCAACTTAGACGACACTCAGATTTTCACTCAATATCGAGTATTCACCCGGCATCCATTTCAGAAGAAATAGTTTGTAACTCGTAATGAAGTTATCAAAATTATATTTTTGGCGGTATGGAGAAATTGGAATTGAATTTTGAATTTGATGTCTTTATTTACCAGTGGCGAGGACTCGGACCGTCAGGTTCGCTTTTCAATCTGACCACGCAAATTTTCCTACTCTCCTTTCACCCACCAAGCGGGAAAAAGGAAGTTTTTCTTGGAGCGGCCGAAACAGCCAATATGAATTTACCTCAGAGGCGCTTATTTAGGCTTGAGATCTTTACATCGAAATGTAAATCTCTAAATCAATTGGGACCAGCGACTACTTCACCCTCCGCAGGGAAGGCGTAGGAAGGCATTCGGCTTCGATCGGTTTGGAACCCGCCAACTTGGTATAACAGTCCGATATGCTTAACCGTTTACATTATCACCGCCACCTAAATATTCATTATTTAAAAGCAGAAAACTATGTATTCTTATGAAAGAATTGTGAATTTTAACTGAAGAATACAGACCATTGAGAAACAATGACGACTGATCGTTAATATTTCTATAATAGTGACCTAAGAATCCAGCAAGGATATCAGGAGAGATAAATAGTGAGTGAACGAATGGTTTTAGGTGGAGGTTCTAATATCGCCGTCTCGCCGGTCCACTCATCCTCCGCGCGTCCAGGTAGATCCCTCACTCACCCCAACCGCCGACCAACACTTCCACGGCACCGCCATCCGGCCTCTTCGCCGCCGCCGCCGCGGGCGCACGTCCTCGCCTCCCGCCCGGAACACTTTGCGATTTCGCCACGCGACCGTTCCCCGGCGCCAACATGCTGGGCCGCGCCCACTTCCCGCCCCTCCGCTACCCAACGGCTCGTACGCGCCGGCGAGAGCTGCGGAGGGGAAGGGAGCTGGCCGACCAACTGGCCCCTGCGGGCGGCGTCCTCAAACGCACGGGGTTACTCTTGCAATCCTTGATCCTTTTCCTCTCTTCGTTGCCACCAGCCGTCCCCTCGCCGTCCACGTCGCTCTCGCCACCCCGCGCCCCCTCGCCGCCCTCGCGCCTCTCGCGCCGGCCGCCCTCGCCCCGCCCACTCGCCGGCCGCTCGCGCCCTCCGCCGCGCCTCGCGCGCCCCGCCGCGCCTCGCCGCCCTCGCCGCCTCTCGCCGCCTCAGCCGCCCTCGCCGCCGCCCTCACCGCCCTCGCCCCGCCTTCGCCGCCCCTCGCCGCCCTCGCCGCCCTCGCCGCCCTCCGCCGCCCTCGCCGTCCCGCCCCGTTCCCCGCCGTCCCGCCGTCCCCGCCTCGCCCGCCGCGCCCTGCCGTCCCCGCCGTCCTCGCCGTCCTAGCCGTCCTCGCCGTCCTAGCCGTCCTCGCCGTCCTCGCCGTCCCCGCCGTCCTCGCCGTCCTTGCCATCCTCGCCGTCCTCGCCGTCCCCGCCGTCCTCGCCGTCCTCGCCGTCCTTGCCGTTCTCGTCAACTTTGCTAACCTCGACATTCTCATCGTTCTCGTTACTCTCTCCGTCTTCGGTGTACTCGTTTTCGCCGTCGTTCAAATGTTCCTAGCCATCTCCCCGGTCTTTTCCATCCTCATCATCGCAGTGCCGTCCCTCACCTGTCGACCACGCTATCCTCTCTATCTTCCCCATTTTTCTCTTTAGCGAGATATCGGATATGCTGTGTACATATTAAGGAACTACCGATTTGTTAATTACTCTTTTCTGTGATATTTACGACAACCCATGTCCTCATTTCTATAAACGTTATCCTCAACATTGTTGTTCAATCTCTTCAACGAATCCTGTTTTTCTGCGAGATGTCTCGTTGACATACAACTCATGACCGTAACGTCATCTTTCGTTTTCATTGGGCTCAATTAGTACGCGGAATTCGCAATGAGATTTTAGAAAAGCTAAGCTCCCCTATTTGGTGAGATTTTACTCTCTGTATCACCGTCCCGTCTTGTCTCGTCTCCCTTGCCTCGACTGTCCCCGTGTATATTCTCACGTACTCTGCAAAAGTATTACTGCAGAGGATATGGCTATTTAATTAAACGAGTAATGCAAAGAGTAAAATGCAGTGGGAACTCTGTCGTAAGAAATTTGGAGAATCTGGAACTGCGAATCGCTCGCTAGACACTGAGAAATTAAATGTGGGCGAATACAGGAACACTCTTGAGTAGTCCCTCCGGGAATGTAGATTTTAATGTCTTCAAAGTTTCCAGTTTTAAACCGGATGGCAGAGAAGAGACAGTGAGTACTCAAATGAGTTTTATTTCTCACGTATTATTGTACTATAATAATTTGTATTATATTTGAATTAACAATTTTAATTAAATCTGCTATTTTTTCTGATATCGTGCAATACACGGAAACTCCGAACACTAAAATAAACAAATTGGTACTTAAAAACGAAACATCATTGATATCCCTAGAGAACCTGCCAGTTCATATCTTACATCACGCTGTTTATTACTACTCAACCGTCTTCACACTCTTCTTCTCCTCAAAAAAAATCTCACATACTCACACGAACGCCTTGTAACGCCTCTTCCTCCCACAGTTGAGCTCTGGGAATATTTTCTCACAAACTATGGGATAACATACTGAACTACATAGCTCGGTATCATTAAGGTGCTACGACTTACGGTACGCGAAAATATCACTAGACCACATGCACATTGAACGCAATGAACAATGAACCCGACTTCTAGATCGCAGGTCGGACAAACCAGCACAGAGGGGAAAATTAGGAGAACCTTGATGTTATGATGATGATTCCGTGTTACGGCTTTTTAATCTACGAGTTGTTCTTTATCTTTCGTAACAAATTTCAAGATGGATTCAAAGTCGTATTTCCGACGCTTTTTTACTACTAACGAACATTAACAACCTAATTACATTAATCTGCCTAAGCTGAGTTAATTACGTATTACCGTGTAACTCACAATGAATGTGTACTATGTGCGAAGCTCCAGGATGTGCACTTTTCAACTTCTCCCTCAAATTGAAGTTCATCGCACGCTCATGCTCTCGCAAGTCGCATAGCAACCCGACAACTTTGCTTCTCCAGGACTTGTTTTTTCACTTATAATATTATCAGCGTGTTCAACCGCCTTCTTTGGTTTCCCAGACAATTTCGTGAAAGAGAAACTCTTTGTAATGGTTGAACCACCGGCTAACGTATGTTGTACGAACCCTCCCCATATTTATCTGCTCATCATGGCTCTGCTCGGGTTTCATTGTGAAACGAGAACATGCCAACCGACATTCAAATCTGCCCACTTGCAATGTAGATTGCGCTTTATCGTGATTATTCCCAAGATCACAAGAGTCGTGTGGGCGTTTCTCTACAGCCGTGAAGAAGCATTTTCGGTACATCAACGCAAGAGCTCAAAGGCGAAACTGATTACAATTTTGAATCGTAAGGTCAACGACCCTATGGAAAGGGATCGATATTGATTAGAGACAGGTTAATGTTTGGTTGTGTAGCATTCTTGAATTATGAATCCAAATTATTAGTTCAAAGCCGCATATTATAATATATGAAAAGTTCATTGATTTTGTTTTCCCATGGATTAATTTCTAAGTTCATTATATTTTAAGTCGAGTTACCTCCGGTGAAAAGTAGTATATGGTTTAGAGAACTACATGAAAGTCGGATGCTAAGATGTATCTTCGGTATGGCAGACATGTCATGTGTCATGGGCACCCCTCACAGGGGCGCTGTTTTGAGAATACTCGTTAACACAAAACAAAAACAATAATTTGAAGTATCTAGTCAGGGACGCAAATTCTATGCTTCCCATGAGGGCCTGAATACATAGATACGCCTCCGCTAAATATTTTGATGGAGAGATTGACCGTATGAGACAGAAGGCACAGCTCGTATGAAAGAAAATTATGAATCTTACATATGTTAATAGGTAACCTGCGTGTGTCCGTTCATTACTCATAGCATCCGGTCCTTCATTCAAGGCAAGAGAGATCTGGGGCCATGATTTACATGATATTTCAAGATCGTTATTATTTTTATTTGAAAACACTAGAAAGCAGATAGGAACACAAAGACAGGGCCAAATCATTGACTTTGTTGGAGGTGATTTGAGTGAGACAATATTCACACTCGTCCAAACAACATTTCCAAAGTTACATTTTTGGTTTGATATAAAATGTCGGAAAAGAAGAACGAATAGAAACTTTTGTTTTGGTTGAAGCTCAGTTACATCAAAAACCGACAAAATACATGACGGGTTAAACATCGGTAAATAAGCGCAGGCGATTAATGCAAAGTTTATGTCATATTTGAGCAAACGGATGGGCTACCGCTGATTTCTATGATTTGTGGTTCCAGCACCTTAAAACACTACAACAAAGTACATTCTCTCAGGCGGTGCTAAGATATGGTTCCTCAACACCGTAAGATGCGGTCGGCACACGGCCATAACCTGAAAGAACCACCGAATCCAAGTACGGGGCTACAAAATGGTGGTACGTTTTTTTCTACATTTAATCTTACGCTCTAGGTGTTATTTTTCCATGTACGAAGTCGAGGATGCTCAACGAGCTCAACTATATTACTCAACTACAGTACGTTCAATATATTCCTCCATTACTGACTTACAAGTTGCAAATCACCCATGCTCTACTTCGCATGTCCCGCCGCCCTGACAGTTGGCTTGCCTACACACTCCTTATGAGTGCTAAACCCTATTGCTGCTCCTGAGCAGTTGATTTAGATATGCAACGGTAGAGAGTAAAATGAGAGGAAATCACAAGGAAGAGAGAAGGCGCCAGGAGAGAGGCAGCGACAGAGAGGATGGCCGAGAAAGCGAGAGAGCAAAAAGAGAACAGAAGGCCCACAAGGCAAATAGCGAAAAGAGGTCAGAAAAGTCAAAGAGTGTGAAAGGGAGAACGATAAAAAAAGGGCCGGAAAGAAGTAGAAAGGGAGTAGTACGAGGAGAGAGAAAGTCAGAAAAACAGAGTGGAGATGAAAGGGGAGGAAGAGAAAGAAAAATAGAGAGAAAGAACGGAGAAGCGGAGAAGGATAGAGAGGCATAGAGAGTGGGAGAAAGGGTGTGGAGATTGGAAGGGAGAGATTGGAAATGAGGGTGGGAGGGAGAGAACGGAAAGGAGGGAGGTAGTGCGAGAGAGGGAGGGAATAGACAGCATAGAGTAGGGGAGGGAGGGAGACCACAGATGTAGAAGGCGAAATCCCCGTGGCCTCGCGTTGCGAAGCAAAAAGACAATTGGGAGAGACAGCCAGACCTGGGGAGAGTGAGGAAGAAAGCGAGAGAGAGAGAGATAGTGGGGACGAGAGGGAACGAGAGGGAAAGAGAGGGAAAGAGAGGGAAAGAGAGGGAAAGAGAGGGAAAGAGAGGGAAAGAGAGGGAAAGAGAGGAAAAGAGAGGGAAAGAGAGGGAAAGAGAGGGAAAGAGAGGGAAAGAGAGGGAAAGAAAGGGTAAGAGAGAGGAGAGCGGAGACAGCGGAAAGGAGATGAGAGCTGGAGTGGGCGACAGGGTAGTATGTGATAGGATATGTGGGGGTAGCGGCGACGTCGCAAGCGCATTGAGGCGAAATCCGGCGCGTCCCCGCGGCGTGAACCAGGGCCCCGAACCGTGGGGCGTCCGCCCACAGCGGCGGCCGCGTGGCGTTTTATTCCCCACCGTAAAAGCAGCACGAGGAAAAAAGGAGCAGCGCGGCCGTCGGTGCGGTGCGCGGCGCGGCGGCGAAGGCAAATTACTCCATCACAAAACACGAAGGATTCGTCGTGCCGCTTGGGTTCATCATAGTAGCGGGAGTCCCATCGCCCCCGCTCCCCCCCCCGTCCCGCTCACGGCTCTTCTTACGCCGGGCATCACCATCTACCTCGCGCGCCGAAGGCTAATAATCTTCAACGCTCCCACTACCCCGTCCACTGGCGTCCCGGCTGCGTCCGCCCGCTCGGAGACGTTATTCGCCGCCGCCCTCGCGCACAACGCTACTTCTGCCCCGCCCTACTCCCTGCGACTCCGCCCGCTCCGCCAACTGCCCTGTCCGCCCGCACTTCCGGACTCGCGCCGGCCTCCGCACCCGACCGCCCGCCGCAATCGACCCGCAGCCGCCCCGCCACTCGCGGACCGCCGCACTCCCGCCCCCGGCCACTCCGCCCACGGCTACTTCCGCCTGCCCCGGCACTCGACCGCCCCGCCCGCGCCCCACCCGCGCCAGCCACGCCCACACCCCCCGCCACTGTCCCCACCCCCCACTCCGCCCACGCCCTCCAGCTCGCCCCGCATCCCGCCCTACTTCCGCTGGCTCTGCCCGCCAGCCCACATCTCGCTTCAGCCCTCCGCCGCCTGTACCTTTTCGGACTGGTTCTCTGCCGAAGTCTCTCACCATCCCGTTGATCACTGTGCTCCGCCCGTAAGCGCCCACCCTTCCCCGCCACGCCCCGCTCTCCCCCTTCCGCTTCCCTCCCTGCCGCCTCGCACCACGACGGTGACGAGCAATGGTCTTCGTCGTTGGATGCGGCTTCGCTTGGGAACTCGCTGCTTCATACGCGGACGCTCGTCGCTCTCCCTGCGACTCTCGAAGCTTTCTATTGCCTTCCCCGTCAGGTTATCGTAATTGTAAGGAAAATCGAAAGTAACTTTGCAAACAAAGGTTGCAAGAACATTTGTTTTGTTAGTTAAGGTCGTATCAACTTCTTGGTCATTAGCGACTGATATTGCGTGTAATGGTGTGGTAACTATGAGGATGACACGATATGATGATGATAGGAGGTGAATGGACGAACATAATACAACCGTGCCCGAGGCGGGACTCGAACCCGCGATCCTTCGGGTCGAGTGATCTCGGCCATCCGGACTGGCTGCAAAAAATCTCGAATATTTTTTATATTTATTTTATACATTTTACTACTTGGTTACTGCTGGAAAATTAACAACAAAGTTGGTTTGTGGTAAATTTTCGCAGGGAGCTCCAGTTTCTTTGGCTCTCATTTCATAGTTGCGACATGAATCCTCCTGTATACAACACGCTAACAAACTATGACTGTTTAGTATTGTTTATTAGAAACTGTCGTGGCAGAACCCCACATGTAAGTTAAAGTTGCAAATGGTGGTGTTATTCTTGGATGGCTCCCTAGTTCTCGACCCTCACGAAACTGCACGCGCTGGTACGACATGTAACGTTTCAGCCGACAGAGTGTCTCAGGTGCGTCATCGACTTCCTGTCGATTGCTTCTTTTCGTCTTCTCCTTGATCTAGTTTTTATGACTTCACGAAGAATTCTGCTTGTCCTGGGTCTTCTAACATAATTCGCTGTTGCTAGGAGGTGACAAGTGACGATAACCCCACTACGTTACCTACAGCATGGACTGAAATCCTTCATTTTACACAAAACGATATTGTATAATAGTGTCAAACCTGTCCTTCCCTGCTTTTGAATGAATTCGTGCTGTGAGTTTTACTTACTCAGTTTTAATATTGTTGCTTCCTTTTGGGTTTTGTGATTTGTTTACCTGAGTTTTATGTTATTTGAGATATTATTCGGATAGCAATTACAAATCGCTGTTGTAGCAGCTTAAGAATCCATGGTCACGCAGCTGCGTACTTTCCATCCTCCAAATGCCGTGTAAATGAAATTCAGCGGTAATAAAAAACAAATTAAAAGACATTTGGTAACATAATTTATGTTTGGCAAGCAACACAGTACATATATGACAACGTGTTCTCGTTGGAGTTAAAGTTAAAACTAGTTAATACAGGAATTTTGTAAACATCAGAAAAACATTGCAAAAAATTAAACCATAGAACTGAATAAAGGTTGAAATAATTCAAATGATACGAGCAAGCATTCCCATTCCCTGATGTTGAGAAGAAAATAATTATTTCAATATTACATTTTATTACACTTATTATTCACTAAATGTTTATACTGTTTTTGTGTCTTGTATGATTATACGTCCTAGCATATCTGTAATACACGTTGTGATGTATTAAGAGCGAACGAACAACGAATAGCTCTGTAACAGTTGGCAGCACTTAAGTGATGTGACATAGGCAGACCCTCCTCTCCTGGCAAAACGTCAAGAAAACACCCGCGTATGGAACAGAGCTCTTCCTGGACTTCCCTGGGCAATCAAGAAATGACGAATGAAGTTTTAGTTGATTGTATGCGTTACACGGTGGCTTGTCAGACGGTATTCTCATGCACACAGTAGAGTCATCGACCGCATTTCCTAGTTACAGAAAAGTTTCCAGCGGCATTTCCATGCACAATTGTCTCTTGAATCACATTAATTCTGTCGCGTGTCTGCATCTTTTGGATGCTACTCATAGACAAACTAGAGATCCGTGTTTGTTTTCTTTAGACAAGTACAATTAAGCATCTATGGCTTAATATTATTCATTATGGCGATAAGTCTCAAGAATTTTGAACTTATTCGATTTGATTGATTGCCGTTTCCAGTCGCGTCAACTGCTTTGGTAATTAGTTCAGTAAGTGTAGTGCATGTTTTATCGCGAGAGTTGGCGGTATTCCTTCCTGTGGGGAATTTTCCCATTCAGATATTTTCCCCTTGAGTGACACCGCCTCATACACAAGCTCTAGGCTCCTGATGACCTCACGACATGTGTGATAGTGTTGTGAATGTGAGTGTGTAAGTAAGAAGAGAGATGACACGGAAGGGAAAAGAAAAATCATGCACTATTCGTAGCACGTCTGTAAGGGGGTCTACTTCGGCATTTGATTGGGGTTGAACGGAGACACCATGGCTAGCGTACCTATCAGAGCAACTGACTGCTCAAGTTCTCATACAGTGGTTGAATTCGATCTGTATTTTGAGATGCTGTCGGAAGCCAGGCACCGCGCCGTCGGGACTCAAACCCTCGGCCGTCAAGTCAGAATCACTGTTGAGATAGCGACAGAGCTGGCTCTAAGTTAAACTCAGCCGCTGGTTGTAAGGGATTTGAATGCTGAGGCCGCAAAGGTGGAATGAGAGAGTGAAGCCCCGTCCAGAACCACATCTGCCCACCAAAACCCACTCACGGGCCGCCCGAATTTGAACCCGGGACCCAAGAGTAGTGCTCTTTAATATTACACTTCACACACACACACACACACACACACACACACACACACACAGATTAGGCCTCGTATACTCGCAAAACCAACAGCTAACTAGGTCTTCATAACATTTGGAGAGCAAGTAACGCCAATAAAACGAGCGCGCCATACAAGGCTAAACAGCAAAATGACTCCACACTTCCTTCCATTGCTTACGGGGGCGTCCGCAAAAACAACCACGAGGACGTTTGATTGGCAGCGGCAAGTGGTGGGTGGGGGGGGACAGGTGCCGGCTGACACACAAATGAGTCCAATTGGTGCGGCCGAGAAGCATGATGCGTCTGGACTGAGGTGGACGTATTGCCTGCGATTCGCTTCTGCCGCACCTATGAGTGCGAGATTTGAATGCTGGCCCCCGCAGAGTGTGTTAATACGCGCGTGATAAAAGACGCAATTCCCATCATTTGTCACGAATAATTTTCGTTCTCAGGAACTCTATGTGTGATGCGAGGTTGCATAGCTCGTTCTTTTCTGTATTCTTTTCGTACAACATGCAATTCGTTTTTCTTTCGGGCTGAATGGGCTTGTGAAAAAGTTTGTGCGTTTCGAATTAAACGTTCGCTATGTATCTTCATTATCTAATAAATTGTTTAGCGTGACGTGGTTTTTTGTGTTAAAATTGTTTGTGTGGTGGAAGTTGATAATGAAAGTACGTTATAAATATAATACAATTGTTCTTCTTGGAGCATAGAACGCTAAATGTAAAAGTACAGATTATTTTTTTTTAAATCATTACAAAATTACCAATGTTAATTATTGTCAATCTAATGAATCACGTCGTAACAGTTCTTGTTATTCACATTTCACCAATGCAGGTAAAACTATGCGGTCCTTTAGAATTCTTCTACAATATTCTACAGGAGGAATCAAATCCCCTATTGATCACCTGTGAAATGTTTTTGCCCTCGAAACATGTTTTGCAATTTTGTGTTTGGTGATCCAAACACTACGATATGACGGAACAAAACGTATTTAATGTAACAATATTTTACATAAAGTAACTAAAATATTTCAATTCCTTTTCCAAAATAATGACCACAATAAACGTAAGAAAATATTATGCAGCAATGGCTATCTTTCTATAACATTTAAAAATTCAATTTCGACAAATTAAATAATTTAACGCTTAGATGTCATCAACTCACTTATTTCGGTGAACAGATTTGAGGTAGATGGAAGTTAAGCTTGCACGTCCTTGTAGAAAGGAAGAAAAATAGTAGTCCATTACCTGTCGTATCTGCAACAAAGATACAAAAATTTGTCAGCATTTTGTAAAGTTGTATCATGGAAATACACATCTTGTTCTTAATAGTACTGTGCATTACACAATGTTCATTCATCATGTTAAAGATACATTACTATTTATATTCGTCATTTATAATGAAAATGAAATGAAAATGTAATTAATTAAAGTTTCACTTTCGTTCGTATCTTCAATGTATCTCATAACTGAATATTTAAAATATACGAAGAAACAAACGATATTAAATAAATGTGATCCAGCGATAAATCCTCGTGGCCCAGGGATATAGAAGTAACATGTGCGGTCCGTTTAAGCGAAATCCATGGCTTCGAGTTCGAATTCCACGTCAATCATGGGCGTGATTTACATATCACTCATTGTCTGAAGTACTGCAAGTCAAACTACATGACAAATACGGCTGCATGATTAGTAAGTATACTTTTAATCACTACTGTTTCTGATAAATAACAAAGATCATTCAGGCACAATCCCAAACCAGCAGCAGATATCAATAAGACAAAATCACTTGCACTTCGCTAAAATGGCGCAGAAAATGTAATAAGTTACCCTCGCAGAGTGAACAATGTATTCGAGAACTACGGCAAAACTCTGAGTCAGGCAAAATGCGATTTTATGGTAACATTTCTTCTGTCAACCGTGGAGAAGTGAACACAATGACTACTGACAACCAGAAACATTCAGGAGTAAAAAAAGAAAATGTAAGACCTCGTAACAACTCTGATGAGAATGCTGGAGAACAGCTGCTCAGTGCGATAGTGATGCATCTCCCAATACCAGACCAATACCTCAACCAAGGGGGAACGGACAGCAAACGATCTGTCTCCCCTCAACTTTGCCCCTTCCTTCCCACTCGTACCGCTGGGGGAGAAACCCGGAGAAGAGAACCCCACAAACCAACGTGTAGACTTGCGCCGTACCTCAGATTCCAGAGAAACACCATCACCTCCCGGGATATAACATACACTGAACTTACGGATCAATCACTATTACGCAATAATGAAAGAATCAATCAACATTACCGTGTTAATAAAATCCGTGCAACAAATAAGAAACATCCTGACTTTCTACACCACGTTATCTTATATATAAAAGATAATGTATGCTTGTTTGTTTGATCGTACTTAATGCGCTGCCGTACCGTTCATCCGCTTCCTATAAATATTTGTCAACTTATTGCTTGTACTTCCGGAAAGAATATAGGCATAGTACGATGGAAAAGTACATATGCCTGCGCACACAGACGGGCGTTGATGATTTTATGGAGACTCAAGAGCCATGATCAGAACGCTTTACGTCACGGCGCTCTCTAGGCAACCCGCCGCACATTGAAATACGTTTATTAAGACGTCTTCATTGCGTATTCTGCCACTGCGAGTGTGAAATTTCTCCCGGGAGAGACAGATTAAGAGAGAGAAGAAGAGAGAGAGAGGCAGAGGAAGACAGAGACACCGAGAAGGAAACAAACAGAAGCAGGGAGACAGAGAAAGAAAGACACAGAAAAAGAGAGGAAGAGAGAGAAAGACACAGAAGGAGAGAGACACGGAGTGCGAGACGGAACCAAACTCGCAAAAAAATGTTTTTCGTCTATTGACATTTTTGCAGCGCATAGCATAAAACGTGATTAACAATCACCTGACCAGTAGCATGTGAAGTGTAATACAATTGCAATAGCGAAGCATTGCCGGGTCCACCAGTGAGAACATAAAAAAAAAGGGCATGAGAAGCCAAAACACATCGCTCATTTGAACCAACACGACGCAGCGGCTCATTTTCTCCGTTCACGAGCGGACGTGTCAACCGGCAGACACGTCACTTGGCACGGTGCGGCGCGCACTTCCGTCTCGCAGGGTGGGGGG
>BOPP01000215.1:419213-429310 GCA_017312745.1 Gryllus bimaculatus
CAGAGAGTGAGAGAGTGAGAGAGTGAGATAGTGAGAGAGTGAGAGAGAGAGCAAGACAGCCCGTAATAACAAAATTAGAAATCGAAAGTAAAAGTAAGCAACAAGCGAGAGAAAATAAAACAGACATCGAAATTCCTATGCAACGAAGAAAGCTAGCAATTGAAAATCCAGTAGCGAAAGAACAAGAGAACGGGGAAGTTTCAAAGCGTTCGACGGAGAGAAGCAGAGAGAGAGAGAGAGAGAGGGATGGGGGAGGTGACGGGATATGACGGGAGGTGATCGAGGGAGTGCACTTACCCTCTTCAACTTTATAAGATTTTCTCCGGGAAGTAGCGCGAAGGCGGCGGTGTCGACGGGGGCGTCTTTTGGTTATTGCCCGGAAACATATCTCAGGGCTCTGACGATCACGGCAAGTCGTGCACGGCCGAGGGACGAAGACCTCGGAACAAGGAATATGAAAGTCCTTTTACTTTCTCGCAACCGCTCACGCAGTAGAAAGAAAGTTATGTAATCCTGCGAGAAAAAAACGGCGAATTATCGGCAGAAAAGTTCTGATTACAGGACCCTGGCAACGAAAATGTGGATAAATCGATATGCTAGTTTTAGAAAAAATTGCCCTGGATCCCGTGTTGCAGCCACAATCCATTCCGTAACTTCTTGATAATAAAAAATCGAATGACGCAAAAGTCTGTCCGTCTGTGAACAACGCTAGCGGCTAAACCGTTCAGCCGATTTCTTCAAAATTCACATTTCCCAATCGACCTGGGTGATGTCGCGTCTCCATAAGTCCCTTAAAACCGATATTTTAATTTTTAGATGAAATTTACATGAAGCCCTTAAGACATTTTATTAGTTTTCAAAAAAAAAAAAAAAAAAAAATGGCTCCATCGCTTTCGATTATATTTTGTTGTTGAATAGTGGAAAGCACATTTTAGAGGATGGCCCAGCTCTCATGTTCGTTAAAAGCCCTGATTTTGAGAAAATTGCAATAGTTTAACATTTTTTCGGTGTCTTCCTACAACTACAATTATGATATCTTGTAATCTTCCATATCCACTGATATGGAAGATTACAAGAATCGATTTTTTTAATGAAATCTGTTCCTTAAATATATATTTTGAAATAACGTCTTGTATAATTTTTTGAAAATTTGAGAACTTTCCTTGTAATTTTGTGTAAACGTACGGGTAAGAAACTACATCCTGTTTTAGCACCACTATTTTCACTCGACTTCCCTTGCAAATTGTTCAACACGACGTTTATTTACCTTCTCAAAATCATGTAATAGGATTCGATATTTACATTTTTCCCTGTTTTTTTTCATATCACTTTTTGCAATAACCATAACATCTGCAATATATAGAATATTTTCTATGTTCCCCACAATTTTTACTTTCTCAGCTTTACTACGCAAGGAAAGAGAGTATGGTAATCGTGTGCAAAAAATTACGTATTTTCGACCGAAAAGCTCTCATTTGAAGGCCCTAGAAACAAAAAAGTAGATAAACCTTTCTTAAAATTGTGTAAGAAGAGAAACAAATCAATAATGTTTTATGTAACTTCTACGAAGTACCTAAATAAATATTAGAATTTTTACCGAAACGTAAGATTATCGTTTTTGAAAATGTCAGAAATGCAGTTTTATTATTAATATCTGTTGTGCGCAATTATAATAATATTTAAATAATTTTCTAAATTGCTGTTGAATGCCTTTACAAATAATGTTATTTTTTAAATTTTATTGGATATTACTATTTCATTTAAGAAACCTTGTTAATAAACAAATTATTTACATTCGATTAAAGTAAAATACTACAATACTATGAAACCCCAAAAATATGTAATAATTAAATTGTAAATTTATGTTTAAAATTTCGTTTTAGTAGTATGAAACATTTCACTAAAAAAAAAGGTAATGATTATTGATCCGTTTTTTCGTCCTCTCCATAGCGGGATCTTCATGTCTACAGCCTTTTTAGCCCTTTCTTAAATGTATCTCTGGCAAGGCTGCCTTGGAGCACTTGAATCTCTATTCTATTCAATGCGGAAAATCATACACAAATTTGAAGCGGCAATAAAACAGAGACGCGATAAAACGGAAAGATTTGCTGAAAGATGGAACATGTAAAAGGAAGATTCTAATTGAATGGAATGCATGCATTTTACGATTGTCTGCGGCAAGAATATATATTTTACCTTGTAATTATTATTTTAAAACTTAGATTCTTTATCACAATCGAATTGTTGACGGCAAAATTAAGCGGTCATTCCTATCATTCTTCCACTCCGAATAGCAAATTAGTGTTGTCAGGGAGAAGGAAAGGTCGCATGGTTTGAGATATGCTCTCGAGAAACGATAAAATAGCTACGTGCCTGTTGTACACACACACACACACACAAACACGATCACACACACACACAAACACGATCACACACACACAAACACGATCACACACACAAACACGACCACACACACAAACACGACCACACACACAAACACGACCACACACACAAACACGATCGCACACACAAACGCGATCACACACACACGCGATCACACACACACGCGATCACACACACACGCGATCACACACACACGCGATCACACACACACGCACGATTTCAGACACACGACCACACTTGAAAATGCCTTGAAATTGAATTTTCCGAATGAAACGTTTTAAAATTGTGCGGATATTATTTTCGTTGAACCCTCTTTATTTTCGATATTTGAAAACGTTAAATTTTGTTCGGAGTTTTCCTTCATCTACAATAGTAAAGATTAAGTCTTAATGAAATTTTTTCTTCAAAATAGGATTTTCTAATTATGACGTAAAATCTCAGAATCTTCCGTTTATGCAAATGCAAATGTTAAACTTTCATTCTAAAGCACCAAGAAAGTTGTTTTGTTTATGAGGCTGGTGATTTTGTACTAAAGTGAATTGTGCACTTATCCTAAAAAAACGAGTTTAACACCTGCTGTTCAATAGCTGATCGAAGAAAGCACCAAAAAATTACCAATCAGAGCAGCCAGCCGCTAGAATGCTCTTTCCAGACAGCAGCTGAATTCGACCTAGCTGGCTATCAAGTGTCGAAAATCCTGCCACAGTCAGGACTCGAACTATCGGCCTTCCCGGTCATTGGCATTTCCTGTGACATTAGTTGATGCTCTAAGACACCAAAGCATTGTATATGTAAAAAAACAATCCTTACCCCATGATCGCTTCGCGACACAACTCCCTTATCGCAGCTCGGGGAATCCCCGTATGAAAATCTCCTGCCTGTGAGGCGGCCGCGAGTCTCACATCCGCTTCCTTTCTTCTCCCTCCTCCTCCACCGCCGCCGCCTTCATCGCCCTCAGAAGCCCTCGAGGGGGCGTGCGGTCGGCGGGGCGTCAAACGACCGGCAGGGGAGGGAAGCGATTTGCCCCGATTTTGAAAGATTTCCCCAATTCCCGGCGCCCCTCCGAAGCGCTGCTCGGCGCGCCGCGGCGCGGAAGGCAGTAAACGGCGAGAGCGCCCTCGGGGTGGGGGAAGGGGATAAACAGGGTCCCGGATGGAGGTCGGCCAGTGGGAGGCCCTAGATGAGACAATATTTACTTGGCAGTCCGGGTGACGCTGCGTCCATGGCGAAGGTGCCGACGTTTCGGTCGCCATTCTGCAACCTTCCTCAAAGCGTATCCGTCACTAGGCATTTCGCCCTGAAGAAGGTCGCAGAATGGCGACCGAAACGTCGGCACCTTTGCCATGGACGCGGCGTCACCCGGACAGCCACGTAAATACTGACTCCGGCCGTGGAAGCCTACTTTCTCATTAGATGAGACAAGTTTCAAACCATGTCATTGCCTCAATGTACCAATAATAGTAATAATTAGATTTGTTTTTCTATTTTTTTTAGCCTACAGTGCGTTATCGTTTCCGTCCGGATGGGACGCATGTTTGACCAACACTAGACCCCAACACACTTGTGGTCTCCTCTGATCTGGGATTGATGCAATGCGAGTCCCTCCGTGACAACACATATATGAGAGACACGGGACAATCCAGCATGCTAAAGGCGGGACTCGAACCTGCGACCAATAGGAACGAGGTGCTGGGTCCGTACACGCTCTTAACCACAACTGCGATCTACATCGACCAAAAATTAGATGATAATAATATGGATATTTAACCCTGCATTGACCAAGGGAGAGTCATTTTGTGCCTACGTATTTTTAAAACTATCATTAAAATTGGGGGAATGCAATTCAAAGCGCTAGATTGTCATTTTGTGTCAAAAATAAAATGAATTTTATGCTTCTTTAATTGCAGTCAAGTTAGTAACGGTCACAAGAAAATTATAAAGCTAGAAACATGAGATGGACACTAAATGAACTTCCCTTGGTCTAACTTGTAACCAGACTTTTCACTGGAAACAGAATTATTACTCAACAACGATGCTTATTTTTCAAGTCAGAATTATTTTCTCTTGTTGAAGATGGTAAAATATTTTTCAATACTTTTATTAAATATGATTGATTAGGCTTTCTTATTGGTAAGGTACCGCATCAAAATGAGTTAATACATATCAGAATCAGATTTCGATAGTGAGATGATATTTTTGAAAGAAGTAAGAGTAAATTGACGTCTGTAATAGAAGTGTAAGTGAAAAGTAAGATACATAGGTAAATGTTAATGCAAACAAAGCCAGTAACGCTATATTGGTGGTGGGCATTTTAACCCTCCCTAGGTACAGCGCGTCATGCACAAAAAGTTAGTCAAAGCAGGATTAAAACACTAAGGATTTTTCTAACTTCACACGCACGCCAACATTAAGTTTTATTACTGCTTTTGCAAAGATGGTGCAAGTGGAGGTACATGCCATTTTCTTTACGAAAACTGTTTTGTAAATGTAATCAATGTAAGTATATAACGCATAATTGTTAGATTAGACGCTATGACGATGTAATTTGGTGCGTACATCAGAAGTAAGATCTAGTTTCGCCGTTACGAAGATAATTAAGATATTTTAATTTTGTGGGAGCATTACATGAAATTTGTATCTCATTTTATCTATTTTCTGAATATAGCTGAACTTTTTTTATTCGAACTTTTTGCTCGCGTAGTAGTGCAAATATATTTACGGTATATTTTCGATTTTCATTAAAAACTCTGATATTTAGAAAATTAAAAACAATATTTATACCTACAACATTAAGGAATTTCGCCTAGAAAGAAATTAGAGCTTTTATCTCAAACAAACGTCGTGATTTTTGCTTTAATTAAAAGATAATAGGCTCGAGATGTGTCATTATTAGCCGATTCAGTAGTATAAGAACTAAATTTTAATAAAATAAAAATTCTAAGATAAATTATCTCACAAGAATGACCTATGATATTAATATTACGAATATATTCCTCTTTAAGTAGAACTGAACAGCACGAAATGCGCGTTACAATATTCAAAACACATTGGTAATAAGTTTTCTAGGCTATCCGGGACGAGCCGCGTCACTGACATGGCGGCTAACGTTTCGGCCAGCGTATTGTGGCCTTCTTCAGAGCGTACTGCTGTCTGAAGAAGGTCACAATACATTGTCCAAAACGTTAGCCACCATGTCAGTGACGCGGCTCGTCCCGGATACCCTAGACAACACAAACTCCGGCCGCGGAAGTCTATGCAACCATACATTGGTAATAATATCATGTGCATGTAATATGCATGTGCAGGCTGTCTAAAATAATATAATCAAGAAAATATCTCAACGTTGTTCACTTTTGTTCTCACTGCAAAGGCTGTAGTTCCTTAAGTTTGCTTCTTCTCGAATAATCCAAGCCCTTCACGCGAAAACCGGTCGAACGAAACTTTGGTGGTAATTTTTTGGTAACATCCAGTTTCAAATCCACAGTTCGTGGTGAACCGAAGGCTACCGCGACAAGATCACTCGTCCAAAACTGTGCATTTGTCACCGGGCACAGGTATCGGTCACGGAAAGCCGGTAGTTTTTCGACGAAATTAGTAGACCAGCGCACGCCGAAAAGAAAAGAGTCGGGAAGCTGTTGGTTCGTTTAAGAAAACACACAGAGAGCGTTTTATTTGAATGCATTTCCTGCACCTTCCTTTTCCCACCATTAACGGAAGGTTCTTTTTCCCAGGCTTACGTCAGGTTTCTCTCTTTGACGGCGGCCGGGACAGAACAACTTCACCGAGGCAGCGGCCCTTGTGAACAACCTTCTGAGGAAATGGACCGTCCACGTAAGAATTTCGCGTCATTAGCATAGCGCAGGTGGGCCCAAATCCTAAAATTAATTGATGTTGTGTGAATGTTCAACACACACACACACACACACACACACACACACACACACACACGCTCACGTGGAATTTTAGAGTGGTCATTACTTCGAGATAGCATTTGGTCGTGAAGATCAAATTAGTTCCACAACTTTTGTTTGAAATATTCTTCCACTCGGTAACGACACATGAAAAACTTTGCCGGATTCTTTCCGTCGAGTCAACTTCATTTTCTCCTCTCCCCGGTTTTTCATGGTCGTAACTACCGGATCTCTGCAGGTGAAGACTGACAGAAACATTCCTTTTCTTGCTTATATGAACATTTTACGACCGGTAGTACGACTATAATCTCGAACGAGAGACTCGTGGAAGAACAAGGAATTGAAGTTGGCGCAACAATGGAAATGGAAGGCGCCATGTTGTTGACCGGTACAGCGCTGTGCGAAAAAGAAGATGTAATGATCTATCCGAAGGTAGTAAATATAAAATCCAGAGTAGAATGTGTGAAATATGGTTTTTTTATCAAAGCAGAACACAATCCGTGTTAAATTAAAAATAACTTTTTTTACTTGTATTCTTAATATATTCATACACGAAAATGTAGTAGTGTCTACTTTTATCCGAAACGTATTACTCCAACCGGATTATTTGAACTTTTTTTTACATCTAAATCTAAACCAAACGTTGTCCATACTTTCGGAATGATTGATTATTTCTGACTAACCCTACTATAAATGAATATTCAATAATCATAGAACCCGAGAGATGTCAACAACAATCAATAAAAACAATAAACAATACAAACAATATTTTTGAAAAATATTTTGTTGAATAAATGAATAGCTGAAATTATCTTACCAGGGGCTAAAAATTCCTTGATCTCTTTGATATTTCCCATAAAATCCATTACTTCTAAGGAAGGCATCGTTCTAGCCAAGCTATTGTTTTTGGATTTACTTTTCTCGTAACATTGTTATGTTAATTAACATGACAAAATATAATTATAAACAATAAGGCATACTATCTCAAGGGTTTGTTATAATTAAAACCAAGCAGTGAGAAAAAAACGCATATGCAGACTGGAATTTAACCATACAACATCAGAAAACTTTATGGAAGCGAAAATGAGAAATAAAATTTTAGATATTACATATTTGGATATAACGAAATTCTGAATATTAAGAAACTTGAAATATCAAAGATTGACGAATGGAGCTTCTCCTGAAATAAGAAGAAATCTTCCCCATAAAAAGAATCACCAGGCAGTGAGAAAAGCGATATCTCAAATGATACTTAACCCATCCCTCACAGAGCGGATCGAGGTAGCCAAAAAGGAAGATAAACAGAATATGAGATATTACAGAATCGAGCTATCAAAGTTCGATTTATCGAGGTTCGAGAGCGGTTTGAGGAAGCCCAAAAGGACGATAAACAGAATATGAGATATCAAATTTCGATTTATCGAGGTGCGAGAGCGGTTTGAGGTAACACAAAAGAAGGATAAACAGAATATGAGATATTACAGAATTCGAGCTATCAAGTTCCATTTATCGAGGTTCTCCGGCAAAACTAAACCAACCCAAAAGAAGAACCATCAAGCGGTGGGAACACCAAATATCTCGAATGAAACTTTACCCTTCCACGTCAGAAGGGTTTTCTCACACAGCTCTCTCTCTCTCTCGACTGTAAACGTTTTGCCGCCGGGCGCTTCCTAGCAGATGGCCGTTGCCTAGTCGACAGTGACCGACATTTATTTTTCTCGCGCGAATTTTTCCCTCGGCGGAGCGCCGTGCCCGAGCGCGTACAGAGCGGCACAAACACGCCGCCCCATCACTGGCCCCGCGCTCCCCGCACAGGGGGGAGAAACCGCGTAAAAACTGGTCGAAACTAACTGCTACAAAAGAGGTGGCCAACATTTGACATATCCTACGTCCAACTGTTTGAGATGTGTCGGAAGACATTGGAGATTTTTGGTTAACCACTTCAATTTTGAAATTTTAAAATTGCAACAGGCGAAATTTTCTTTGAATTAGACTTAAGTTTTTTAAAATTATTTTTTAACATACATATTGTTGAGCTACGTTTAAGACAGAGAATTTTCTTCATCTTCATGATATAAGGAACATATGAGAGAGCTGCAAAGTCCAAATTTAGCTACAACACTAATAACGTTTGTGTGTTTCAGAAGTGCTATTCAAAATTAGCAATCTTTTTCTTTCTTAATATCTGAGTTGAGGTTAGAAAATTAGGATAGGTTTTAAATATGTTTCGATTAAGTGAGGAAGGGTTAAATAAATCGCCCATTTAAATTATTTTATCAAGTATGCAAATATAAAGTTAAACTTTACCAAACTGATATGAGCGTCGTTAAATGAGCTTTAGAACAGAAGTGTTCTAATAGCCTTCTGTTAACAACCATTATCACTTTCGTAATGTAAAAAGTATTATATCCATCCCGTGATCTCCTATTAATGACTATGAACGTAACATTTTCACCTTTCATAGAAGAAATGGTAAAATTTAAATGAAAATTATACATTGAAATTTTTAAGAAGTAATTATAACTTTGAACGAGATTTGTATAATACCGTTTACAATACCTACTCGAATCACTATTAGTCTAACGACTTTTTTGATAAGATTCCAACCTAGTATAGTAATAAGTTAGTTCACGATAATCATTTTGTAAATAACTACAATGTATTAATCCCAGTTTGTAAGATACACGTTCATTGGCTCATGAATTTACAATCAGTGAGAGATTATCTGAGAAGGGGGAATTCTACAATACTATTAAATGATGACACGACAAGAGAGCTCTCACCACTTTCTTTCTTAAGTAGGCACAAGAAAGAAATGTGGTACGATCCAATACAATTTTTATTTCATTCTATGTCGCACTGCATTCTTTAGAATGTTCTATAGCAACCTGCATTGATGTGTAAATTTAAATACCTGCAAGTACCTGCAACAATGTACCTTTAGACACTTGTGTCGTAGGCAAACCATGTAGACAAACAAATCAGAAACGATCCATAAAATGAGCCTACCGGTCTCTTTGCGAGCTTTTTTCAACAGAATGTATCCAAATGCGACATAGCACGAATTAAAGTTCATTGATTGATTGATTAGTGATTCCGGGCACGTCAACTACTAGGATCATTAGTCCCGTACGTGAGGTGCATGTTCTTGCTCGGGAGGTGCCGATGATCTTCTGCGAGCAGTTGATCGAGATCCAGCGCCCACCTACCGTCGACTAGCGGGTTTTCCCAAACCAGGTATCTCCCACCAGTGGGGCATCGCCCCAGCCTCGACACGCTCTAAGCTCCCGGTCGGTCTTCCGGCATGTGTAGTAGTGTAGTGTATGTGAGACCAAGACAAGGAAGCGGTAGGAAAAATCGCGCGTGATCCATGGCCCGGCATTCACCTGGTGTTGATCGGAGAAACCACGGAAAACTACCGATCAAAGCAGCCGGCCGCTAGAATTCTTCTCTTGGTAGCGAGTGAATTCGACCTAGCTGACAAGCTAGTGTCCAAAATCCTGCAACTGTTAGGACTCCAACCTAGGACCTCCCGGTCAGAGGGACTGCACTGACATCATAATGAGCCATCTCACTCAGTGAAAAGAATGTACACAACTGCGACGTAGTGGGAAATAAATCTGATTTCGAGATTTTCGTCCCCGCCGAGGGGCCGCTTCCCCAGCGTGCGCCGGGGCCGCGCCGCCCGCACGAAAAAGCGCTGCTCTTCACCTCGAGGGCGGCGCGCGCGGGAGGGGAACGATCGGGCAGCGGAGCGTGGCGGACGCCTCGCCCCCACACGCC
>BOPP01000215.1:430211-447759 GCA_017312745.1 Gryllus bimaculatus
CCACTCCTCCAGTCAATCGCCCACTCCTCCAGTCAATCGCCCACTCCTCCAGTCAATCGCCCACTCCCCCAATCAACCACTCACTCCCCCAATCAACCACCCACTCCCCCAATCAACCACCCACTCCTCCAATAAATTACCCACTCTCTCACCAACTGCCCACTCTCTCACCAATTACCCACTTCCTCAATCAGCCGTTTCCCCACCCGTCCGCCTGCACTTTTGCTGTATATTTGGAAATGAGAAGCGATGACATGAAGCCCAACATTCGAATATACTACGCGGTAGCTCAACCATATCTTTTCCTCGAGGTAGAGGCGACTTGACCGCCGCGTTGCGACGCGCAAAGAAAGAAAGAAAGCGATGGGGCATCGCTGGCGGGTCGAGTGCGGGGGCGGGACAGAGACGGAGCGTAAGCGGTACGGGATCCACGCCTCACCGTTGCCTCCACGGCCGTCATGGCCTCGCCCGCACTCCCCACTCTCAATCGTCCTGCAGACCTCTGCATAGCCTGCGTCCTCAAACAGCGATACCCAGGCTTTCAAAACAATAATCATTAAAAAAAAACACATTCCACAAAATGTTCATAATCAATTTGTTGAAACGCTAATGTTCTTTAATATCTATGTTTCGTGCTCCATCTAATTAAGTGTCCAATCTTTTGTTTCTGTAAGAAAAACAGTCCATAATCACAAATATGAGATCGTATTTCGCACGCGAAAATTCAACGCACGTGCTATAGGAGTATGATCTCCCTCTGCCTTTCTTCCCGCATCATTCTACAGCGAACTGAGAAATGTCTGGCCCTTTGAGATGTATCTCTGAGCGCTAGGACTTTCAGACGCAGTTTCCAATATTATTTTTATTATGTTTTAGTTCGGTTTGTCAGATAAATCTTAATTATATATGCATATTCATGATTACTGTGAATTTAAATTCTTCGTCGCAAGAACGTAAATGCTGGAGGTTACTAAGCCACGTTCTAATCCATCAATGTTTTGAGGGCGATGTTTTAAAGGTGATGTTATTTGAGGGGAATGTTTTAACGGCCGTTGTCCGTTAAGTAAAATTGAAACAAACGGATTATGGGAAATGGCTGCGTCATTTAGATTATGTTACCCCTTCCAATAAAATTCATGGAAACAGTTAAAACTATATCGTTAAAAACTTTAACGAATTACTGCTATTTAAATGACCATTTGTAAATTCTTCGGAGAATTTGTTTTTCCGACTGGGAATACAGACAGGGCGTCCTCACTTTTCGTCCAGTTGCCTTCATTACTAATGCACAAATACCAATATTTCCAATAGTTTCATGAGTCTCCCCCCTAATACCACATAATGGTAAAGATTAATCACCGTCATTACAGTATGTGTGTCGTACTTGTCACAAGGGTCTGTACTATGATAAAATAAGAACAATTCGCAACCCTCCTTCTAAGAGAACTATAATATAATATTGTATAACATAAAAATTAAATAACTCATAATAGTCATCAAAAACGTAACGTTTAGTTTTTTAACAAAATTGTTTGCTGATTTGACCCTGATTCTTGAAGACATGTGGAGAGTAGGCATCTTCAGACTGTTTTTAATAACAGGAGAATTTATTGTCACATTATGTAAGCGTTGTTGAAATGTCAAATGAAACAAATTGTGTATGTACCCGTTTGTAATTTTTAGTCTCTTTCAATTAAATATTGGTCTCTCATCCCAGAAACAAGAAATTCACAATATGTGTTACTACAATTGAAATAATTGCATTATTTTTTACGGGAAAATGCTAGATCACTAAGCTACCTTAATGCAAGGGAGAAGTGAATTATTATTTCTTCTACCGGAAGTGAAGCTTCTGGAAATGGAGCATTATGAAAATTCATTAAAAACTAACAGCGAAGAACATTCAAAAAGATTAATTACGTTAACAATAAAAAGTTCTTCATAATATCTACAAATCTTATTGAGCTTCAGTGATATATTGAAGGATTAATTCAATATTGTTTTTAATTAAAATCTTATATTAGACCTCACCTTGTTTTGAAGAATAACATTTTGTCTCAAATTAATTCTCCAAATAATTCCAACTCAACAGAACCTAACCCAGTCATGGTTACATCATACATAGTACCAGGCCGTCAAAACGTATAAATTTCAGGTGAGAAGTACCATGGGTGAATTGAGGGTACATGCATTTTTTTATTATATTCCAGTTTTCTTAATGAAAAAACGGTAACGGTATAAAATATATAAATTATTAATTGAACAAGTTGAATAAACTACATAAGCACATTCATAATTTATTTCTATACATACTTTTACAAGCCATCATCAGAAGGGATTATTTCTACATTTGTTTTTCTACTAATCGCTTTTAATTAGAATTTTTTCGAGGTTAAGTCAAATGTACTTGCAGGCTACAGCGTGCTTCTCCACACGTGACTGAAAGATTAATTGATTTTGCCATTACCTAGTTTACTTCGGAACACTCGAACAATTAACTGGTCCAATATCGGTTCTTTTGGATACAACGGTACACAGCCAGCGCGCCATAAACATGTGTGTGGTCTCAACTGCTCATCACGCGAGAAGTTAGAATATTGAATAATGTTGTTGGTAGATTTCGAAAATAATATTTCCACCACTGTGATGGTGGTAATAAATGTGTTGAATTGAATTTTTAATATTTTTTAAAAAAAGTAATCAAAATAATTCCGTAGTACTACCCACCACATCCACCTCTTTCGCCGACCCTGCATTGTACTCCCTAATTTGTTGTCAAACTAATAGAATTCTTTGGAAGGCGTTCGCAACCCGGGTGATTCGAGAGATATGTTGAAAACGTTCCGCACCGTCATACGCTCTCCTCACAGGATTCACTCCAGGCAATTTTGTCGAGCGCGTGACTGCCGTTACAGTGACATTGTTTTCGTGAGCATCGAATGAGCGAGTCATTGCTCTTTTTTTTCTACCGATGGTTTTTAACCAGGAAAGAATGTATAGTTACTGTTCAAGAAGAGCCGCTGTCCTCGTGCTTAATTTGATCAGAAGACACTTTCTTGCTATTTAATGTAAACGGCAAAAAGGTCTTTTAAAATTGTCCTTCGCTAGAGCAAGAAGTGGTGAAATTAAATCAGTTAACGGTTAGTGTCCTGGCTGCTTAAGTGTAATGATCCGATAAGCCATTGTTTGGCAAAATATATTAACAATGGAGGATCAACAATGGGAATGGGGTGGGTTCTCATTGGTCTCCCCCTTCCTCAAAGCGGATGACACAAATTCACAGTTACAGACTTCTCTAATTTAAAACGAAATATTTACTAATGTAAATATATAAATAAATACAAAACTATATAGTATATCTTTTAAATACGCGTAAACCTTTGCTGACAATATTTAAGTTAAAACTTGCAAATTAATTTATTTCCAATATTATATCAACAATTAGAAAGGATACTGTACAAGTTTATGTGTTTTACATGAATGGAGCTACTATATATGTCTAAGTTTGTATAGCAGGTGTAAATTCTCTCGCCTCTCCGCTGCCCACCTCCTAAGGAAAATCTCGGTCACTGACGCACACATTTAAGAGTGCTATAGTTTTACACAAGGGAGACGTTTTTGATAAAATCTAGGAAATTGTCGTAAAGGTTTCAAGAAAAGTACTAAATAATCGCAAATTTTCAAAGTCTCAAGTTTATCTTAATCGATCAGAAAATACAATTTCGAAATCAGTTTAGACGGACGCATAAACTTATCGACGAACAGACATTTTAAAAAATGAACACTTGTTCTGTAGTAAAGACACCCAAAACGTCTATATGGATGATCCAGTGAAAAACATTGCATAGCCACTCCTGGCCATTTTGGAGTTAAAATCATTTTTGGATATACCTCTTTCACTTCTACGTAGTGCACGAAGATTGTACGTACACTGAACAGGGACCATTCTTTTTCCCAGAAATCAAACACTGACGTTTCAGATTACTGCACCTTAACAAACTGTCATTCTTGATTTCCTGGAAACAATGATTTCTGGACACACAATATGTGTGCCCTTAGCTCCCAATATATCATTCAAAATATTGACAACGATTTTTTTGTAGCACTACACAACCTACCAACATAGCATTTAAAATATTGACAATATTTTTTGTAGCAGTACACGCCCTACCAATATAGCATTCAAAATATTGACAACGATATTTGTAGCACTACACAACTTACCAATATATCTTTCAATATATTGACAACGATTTTTCGTAGCAGTACACAACCCACCAATATATCACGCAAAATATTGACAACTATTTTTTGTAGCACTACACAACTTCCTCTACTTCGTATTCACTGGCACACAAAATGTAAAGGATCACCCTTTCATTACAAACTCGTGCACCATTTTTCGAGCAACTCATCACGCAGTGAAGTAGAAAAAACGCAAACTCCTTTCGTTGCATCTTCCTGAAGAAGCCCCCGACCCCTTCGCTTGTTCTTATCGCGACGAGAGAGCGATCTCGATTCATGTCGACTTCTCACCTCAGTGCGCAGCGGAGCTTTTAGGGCGGTCCTTACGCAATGAGCCCTTGTCTGCCGTACCAACGCGTACAGAAAGGGTAGAAAAAATACCATCGGATCTGTTGGTTCAGTGGCAACAGCCGTCGTTGATCGAGAAGTCTTAGCGTTTGACTCCTGACGGGGGAGAAGTTTCGATACTAGCTAGGTAGCAGGGTCGCAGTCAGCCACTGCCGAGAGAATAAATCTAGCGGCCGGCAGCTCTTATTGGTAGTTTCTACGAACAACTCCAGGCGGAACAGTACCCTATCAAAGGGCCACAAAACGCGCGCGATCTTTCCTTCCTCTTCCTTGTCGTATCCTCACTCCTTACACAGACATACACGTACATGTAGTGCACTATCACACATGTCGGGAGACCTGTCGCGCGCTCAGAGCTTGCCTTGGCCGAGCGGTTGCTATTCTGGTGAGAGATACCTGGTGAGAGATACCTGGTGAGAGATACCTGGTGGAGTAAACCCCGCATGTCAACGGTTTGTAGGCCAGCGCCGGATCTCTGCTTCTAATGAGGATGGACACCCCCATATTCAGCCAAAAAGTCATTCAATAATTGGTCTAATGACTTAAGCAGTCTTCACGCCCGGAAACACGGACCAATGAAGGAATCAATCAAGTGGGTCGACCTGTCCTGATCCAGTGCCTATTTGCAAGCCAATGGTGTGGCCTGCTCTCTTTTGTTGAGTAACCACGTCGGGAGAGAAGAGTTTGGAGGCGCTCAGGCGCGATCGGCTCTAGTTTACTGAATTGCAAGTTGCATGTAGTCAACTGCAGTGGGCTGTCTGGCCCCAATTCGTGAATTTGAGAAGCCCTGTATTAGGTAAAAGTTCGTTAACCACTTTATATTCTTAAGAGATGACGTCAAAAAACGAGTCATTCATCCACCTCTCACAATTCGCACAGAGATTCTGCAGGGTAAACCAAGGAGACCACAGGTACCAATTTGATAACCGTCAAATTACGTCAAAACATTTCTTCAGAGGCAGACCATCGTGAGATAATTGAAGTTTACGATAAATTAAGAAAAAAAGTGTTCTGTGAGATTTTATGGCCTGTGTGAGTTCAGTTTACGTTGAAAATTCAAACATACACTGAGTGCTGGTGCGGCAGGGAAGTGTACTTGCACCCTATAGTATCACGCGGCAGTCTAACGTCAAATTAATGATGAGGCCGTCTACTAGTGATTCGGGTGAAGCAAACGGATGTTCAGATAGCGGAGAAAAATGAACATGGATTAAAATATAAACATGTTCTTGGATAAATATTACATATAATGGATGAAATCTTGTTTCTTATTTTTGATGTCGTTTTTATAAATGACCCATGCATTAATGTCCTTTTCCTTTATTTAATTATCTTTTTTTCCGTTTAATTTTCTGGTTTTATCTTTAGTATCATATGATCAACTTACACCCTTCTTTTCCTCTCCCGCTTCTCTGCACAAAATGATTGGTCACTATCTACCTTTGCAACATTTAGGACCAACGTGCAAAGGTTTGCGATGTGAATATATTTGAACGGTTGCGTACAGTGTTAACCGCCGCCACCGACTCGAAAAACGGCACTTCGCGAAGGAAAGCAACTGAGTTGGCAGCCCTGGCGCCGGCGCCCCCCCCCTCCCCCAACAGACAACTTTCCAGGCGATCGTGCAGATTCGGTGTATTCGAACGCGTTGCCGTTGCTGCGTTAACGGGCGCGGTGCGGAGTCTTGGCGAAACGTTCTTGCGGAGGTCAAGACCCGCGCACGCGGCGAGGGCCTCCCGAGGAATATATGTGAGCCCAAATACAACAACACAATCTCTCCCCTCCATCCCCCACCCCCGCTTCCGCCCGCCACGCCCCGACTTTGCCTCGCCATCCGTAGAGCGCTACATCGCTCACACTCTCGTCACTATGGGAGTCCGCTGGGAATGTTCTCAGCACAGCTTGTTTCTTCCTACAATAAGCCACCTCGTAAATAATGAATATCATCGTTTAAAAAGGCAATCCAAAATGATAATTACAACTATTTCACTCACCACCCCATCCCCACGACCCGCCACTACTCGCAGCTACACGGCAGATACTGCAAAATCGCTCACAATCTTGTCATCACTAGAGCACGCAAGTTAAATAGACCGGCAAAGTGAAATAGGCGAGCAAAAAGCCTATATTTTGCTCAACAAGAAGCAGGCAAAAAGGCATCTGTTCTGGCCAAAATCACCTTGCGGAAAAGCACCTGAACAATGCACATCACAGTTTAAAAATAATTATTGTAAAATGTTGGTAATTCAAATTATTATTGTAACTAAATTTGCAACAGCTCTTACATTGAAGGAAAATATATCTTAGCCTCTGCGAATATTGAAAATACCCCCTCCCCTCCGCCGCTCACATCTTCAACCCTCCGCTACACACACCACGCCCCGCACACTGCCTCGCCACAGAGCCTGCTACATCACTCACACCCTTGGCACTACAACCCGCGAGTTCAGGCACTTGGTTTCCCTAAAATAGCATTATTTTCCAGGCTGAAATAAGAAGTCAAAAAGGAACATAAGTCATAAACACCACCATTTAAAAGTAGTTCTTCTAAAATATTAATAATTAGAATCATTATACCCACCCGCCACAACTCGACAGTAGGGGACGCAAGTTCAGGTATTTAATTGACCTAAAATAGGAGGGCAAAAATAAATTTAAATTTGCCCAAAAGGGCTAACAATAAGGCATCTGTTCTGACCAAAATCATCTTGCGGAAAAGCATGTGAACTATGCATATCACAATTTAAAAGGAATATTTTTTTACCTAAATTAGGCGGGCAAAAACGCATTATTTTTATGGCTAAAATAGGGGGTCAAAAGACACGTAATTCATAAATAGCACCCTATAAACTAAATGATTCTAAAATATAAATAATTAGAATTGTTATATTCTCCCGCCACACCCCCACGTCCCGCCCTTGCATTCTGACACGGCACTCAGACTGCAACATTGCTAACACTCTCGTCAGTAGAGACCACAAGTTCAGGTATTTGTTTGACAAGTGGACAAAACGGCATTTAATTTTGCCCCAAAAGACAGGCAAAAAGGAATCTGATCCGGCCAAAATCACCCTTTGGAAAAGCACGTGAACTATGCATATCACAATTTAAAAGGAATAATTGTAAAATGTTCATAATTGAAATTATTATTGTATCTCTAAAAAAAATACGTCGGCTCTTATTTCACCTCGGCGCATGTTGACTATTCCCTTCCCCTCTCTCATCGTCGCCTTCCACCCCCACTACCACCCGCCACGCCCGGCCCCACACACTGACTCACTACCAACGCTGCTTCATCGCTCACACTCTTGCCCCTAGAGACTGTGAGTTCAGGTATTTGTTTGACCTAAAATAGGCGAGCAAAAGAGATTTATTTTCGCTCGAAAAGGTAAGGAAATGGGTATTTGTTCTGGCCACGAAAGGGGTGAAAAACGGCAAGTAAGCAATGAATATCACCATTTAAAAACTTATTCTAAAATGTTAATAATTCACATTATTATTGTAAATAAAATTTATTAGATCATTTACGTATAAGAAAATGATATTTTCTTAAAAACTTAATTGCTCCATTTTTTTTGCGCCATTTTTTTTCTGCACATTCCTTCAAAAATATTATTTTGCGATTTCACTAGACATAGAATATCATTCTTAGAAGACGAATACATTTCTATAAGATGACTACGACAGTTTGTTTCACACGCGACGCTATCTCTACAGCGTGCTATTGTGGACTCGTTCTCAAGCAGACCCGTTCCCAAAGAGTTCCGAAGACCCGTTCCTAATCCGACCCGTTCCCGCGCCGATTCACTCCCACCCCATCTCGTTCCCGATTCGACACGATCTCCTGCAGATTCGTTCCCGACCTGACCCGCTTCAAATCCGTTCTCGACACCACCCCATCCCGACCCGACTCCGACCAGTTCCATTCGCGCCCCCACCCTTTTCCACTCTCGATCCGTTTTCGCCCTGACTTGTTCAAGCCCCATCAAGTTTCGTTCAGAACTGTATTGTGCTCAACCCATTCCCGCCAATTTTCTGAGCCCGCGTCTCTCCCTGCCCCCACCACCTCCTCGCTCCTCGTCCCACTCTAACCGCCACGCCGCCACCAAACCTATATCGCTCACCTGTCAGCACACTACGTCTCATTTCGTTTACCTTCATTATTGCTTCCGGTGGAGAGCATCGACATGTTTGCCGTGTTGAAATTCTACTTCATTTTCAACGCGCTTGTTCTTGGTAATTAACAATTTTGAAACATCACATTTACCAACTTTCATTCCTTGAATTCGCCTTACATTACTAACTCAAAAACCCCGCGTTTGTAGGAGACTACCGACAAAACAATTAAGTATAATTTCCTAAGGTATTTTGTATGATTTACAACTTGGTCAGAAGAAGAGGTTTTGGTTAGAATTCAAGAATTTTGGTTAGAAATCAAGTTTTCTATTTTGAGTCTGTTATTGAGAAATGTTTATATATTTTAAACATTGAGAAGTGTTTACATATTTTAAACATTGAGAAATGTTTACATATTTTCGAGTTTCTCTTCACGAAATAACACAATATGAAGCCTACTGGTAAGTGTTATTAAATAAGTTATAATTACAACCCTGGATATGTGAGCTCTGCCTTCAATAAAGCAAACAGTCAATAATATGGAATATTTACTCGCAGCACTTAATAATCATCATTCATCTGCATTCACTCTACCAGATAAAATCACGACACCCTTTCAAGTAATAGTTAATAGTTTTATATATTGTGATGTGAATATTCAAACATTTTATCACTAGAAAAGGGGTTGCGGAACAGCACCCAAAGCGTCGTGGTGGAAAGCACCGTTATGAATTAAAAATATCCACCAAATATAAGTTTGTTTCTAACTCCACAAGACATTTAAGACACTGAATCACATCAATTACTACAACACATTGTAAATAAAAAATTGCATGCTGATTGTCATTGTCCCTTTCATAATCTTTTTCGAACACACGAGGTTCTTAAACTGTCCTGCAGAGTTTAATGCCCGACTTAAGAAGTCTTAACATTCGGATTCTTTAGATTCTTTCACTAGGATTCATTAAATTACATAAAAGCCATTGAATTGCATTTTTAAAGAAATATAATATGCCTTATATCCCAAAATCTCAAAAGACTGATATAGAAGTAAGACACTGCAAATACGCGATTGCCAAGCGAAGACCCGAGACGAATCTAAGAGTTCGCATTGAGGGGTGGGACAAAAACACTGAATTTTTAATTATTTAAAACTAATAAATGTTTTCTAATACCACGCAAGTTAAATAATTAACCACGAAAATGAAATAATTGAGATTCGTTTCCTTGAAATAAGGAGTTGCAAAATGAAAACAAAATTGTATAGATCAAAATATAAAATTATTTTCGTTTTTAATATCGGGTACAAAAAAATTGCATCATTCCACAAGCAATCATATGCCAATTCATATAACACATAGCAAATGCTTTCAAATGGAAAGTCGATTTATGAAGAGAAACGACTAGGTTCCAAGACTTCTAGTAGCACGAAACATTTCACAGAAATGTAAAAGACGTATAAATAGAGAGGGAAACGCATTGCTGACTGAATACCTAATACGTATGTCACTCAGCTTTCACATGATCCATCTTCATCTATCAACGTCCCTCCTCCGATGCAGCACGATCGAGTCAAGATCCGGAATTCCAGTTTACAGCGTAACGCGGCAAAGAACCAAGATGGCTCTGGCTGAGAAAGTATCATCATTGGTTACAAATCAAAAATTCTCTGATGTAAGCTCTATTTTATATCGGTAAGTGTTTCTAAACACACGTTTATTTTGAAGTGTAAAGGATAGGGAGATATAAATTGGTGGAAAAATTAGAACAAGTTGCCTGTCGGTTGTATCTGAAAAATATTTAACTTGAACAATGAGCAACGATGGTTGATCAAAATATTGACAGTTGTTTATGAGATAAATTGAATCAGATTTCATTAATATTGACGACCCTCCAGCCACGTGCTCAATCTCCCTATGTAGATAGACGTTGATACCAACATACAGAGCGAATTTTGATCACTATTCTGTTGTAGTTTTTCCAGAAACAGCTTACTACTGAAAAAACTGTTTCTCTTTAGATGTGTGTACAACATGTTCATGTTTCATTATTTGACGTGTGCATATGGAGACAAAAATGAGATCTTTGATTAGTTGAAATTAATTTATGTGAAACTAAAGTTCACATTTCAGCTTGTTTCGATTTTAAAATGTAGTGTATTTGTTCATTAAATTAAATTAATAGCATTGGCAAATGCATTACATCACACTTATAACGTAAAAATGCCGCTTTTGAAATCGTGACCAAGCACTTCATCCCCAAGTGGAGTTATGGGTTGATGTTGTAAGCGAAAACCATTCCCACAGACACAAATCTTATCGAAACACAGGAGCATGTGTAAGCATAGTATATTCATGCCCAAAGCGTGGCTGCAACATACTGAACATATTTTTGTTACAACAAACTCATGAGAAATTCAAGTGTGAACTCATTATTTCTATAATCTTCATTAGTTTGCTATAATATCATTAGTTTGCTCATTTATTACAAATATATAACCATTATACTATATAACGTTATATAGTTCTACCTACCCAGATCAACAGGAATTAATAAATTACTTTGTTATATTTAAATAAGAAAATTACTAAATGCGCACAAATATTATCGAACCAGAAGAGGATGTGAAAGCGTCGAACACTTTCATACCTGGAGCAGCGATAGCAAAACAACGGCAGCCGCCAACCAAACACACCCACACTACAACCAGCACACCGAAACCTACCGCCTCGCCCGCAAAAACACCCACTTCATTTCCTGATTTTTCGAGAAGTCACCTCGCTTCACCATTAAGGCTCGCGCACAATTTAACATGCACGGTCAGAAACTACACGTAATTTGCCCCGGCAATTCCAACAAGACGGAACATTCCGCAGAGCAAGAAGTATGTGGCAGGTTCCCGGGCGGTGTAATGCGTAGCATTAAGGAGCCGGCGGCGGCGGCGGCGGCGGCGGCGGCGGCGGCGGCGGCAGATCGTGAGAAGAGTGGGGGCGGCGGGTTCACACTCGCGCTTTTTTGCGGCCAAAGGAAACGTGTGGCGCTGCCACGCCGCGCCCCCCCCCCCGCCACACCACGCCACACCGGCAGCGAAATGGATGTGTGATCAGCGGGCGTAAGGACGGGGTTCACAGCGGTGTCTCTGACCGGGCGGCCCTGGGGTTCGAGTCTGGACGGTGGCTGAATTTTCCACACTAGCTAAGTCGATTTCAGTCACTGTCTGGAGGAGAATTGTAGCGGGCGGCTGCTCTGAGCCGTGGTTTCTCCGATCAACATTACGCGAATGCTGGAGCAGTACCCTAAAAAACGGGACACGGACCGCTTGTGATCCTTGTCCTCACCTCTTACACACACACATGCCCAACACTACCACATTAGCTGAGAGAGGTGGCTCAGGGCATCAACCGATGTCACTGCACTGCCTCGGAGCAGGTTCCAGTCCCGACAGTGCCAGGATTTTCTTTGCTAGCTAGATAGCTAGGTCGATTTCAGTCGCTGTTTGGAGGAGAATTATAGCGGGTGGATGCTCTGATCGATAGTTTTCCGTGGTTTCTCTGATTAACACCAACCGAATGCCGGAGCAGTACCCTAAGAAATGGACCGCGCGCGATCTTTCCTTCCTCTTCCTTGTCCTCTCCTCACCCATTACTTACACTCACATGTACTATACTACCACACACGTTGGGGGGACCAGATGGAAGCTTCGAGTTTGTCATGGCTGGAAAACACCTAGATGGGGAAACTTCCACAATACGATGTTTAGGTCGGTGCCGGATCTCATCATCCAGTGGAGTAAGATCGTCACCGCATCATGTGATAAAACACGCACTACACTTACGGGAAAATGTTCGACACTGTTCCCGCGTTCGAAAACGGTAATCAATCAACGACGATGCAATGTCAGCTCTGAAAACGCATTGCCAGTCTGTTGTCAGCACACTAGAAGCTGCGCTCCGAAATGAGTTGTGACATCATCGGTCGTACGGACGGTGCAGAATTATTTTTGGACTAGGGAAGGGAACAGAAAGGGAGATCGAAAAAAAAATAGAATAAACACCCAGTTCAAAGATATTGCAATCATATTGTTAGCACAGCGGCAGCCCTACACCGAAATGAGATTGATGGCCATTGGACCAAACAACGGCGCGGAAAGAAATTGGGGATGGGGATAATAGAAGTCACGGGAGAACGAAAAAAATTAACCTAAACACGCAGATTGTATACAAAGAGAATATTCTGTACAAAGACGTAGAAATGTACCTAAATGAAATGTGTTTTTAGCGACCATAACGACGGCCCAAAGAGACGGTTTAATACAGGGAAGGTAGTCGACACGGTAGATTAAAACATTACTGCATTATCACACCGCCTGTACACAAACAAGAACTCAGGAAGAATATAGCAGCACACCGACATCGCCACGTTGAGAGCGAGTGGGAAATGAGCGAAAGGGATAGACACACGACTGTGCATTGACTCAGTTTTGAGACGAGAAATGTAGTAGTAAAGGATAACGAAAAAAATTAAAACGGAAATTTACGAGTAGCTTGTACACGGAAAGAAAGTTTCGAGGAAAGGTGTGGAAGAAGTGCGTCGAAATGTAATGTGTTATTAACGGATAAAACGACAACCTATAGAAGCAGTTTAAGTGAAGCGTAGGTAGTAAGCACGTTTGATCGAAACATGGACATATAACCACAGTGTCTGTACACCATCAGGAACATTGACAAAACAATGCAGCAGACAGGCAGCTCTGGGCCGAGCTAGGATGCGAGATCAGAGGACGTAACGACGATGCAGAGAGTTTTGGATTAGGAAAGGTAGAAGTCAGGGGAGATTGGATTAATTATTATTTTTTTATTAATTAATTAAAACACAAGCATAACGCCTGCGCATCCTCAATGCAACGATAGGAGGACGGTGTCACCAGAGAGTATGTGATGTGAGCTGAGTGTACGTAACGAAGGAACAGAAAAATATGCGGGGGTAGGGAAGTTAGCTGTCTATGATGATTGAAAAAAATGTTTTATTTTTATATTTGTTTTAAAACCACTTATATATGTCTATTTTTTCTCTCTAACATTTACAACATATACATGTGCAGTAAATGTGTGTTTATCTCTTCCATAACCCTGATGAGGGAGCAGTAAAGTTCCTAAACGTAGGAAAATTAAATGTTTCAGTTTTGAGCATCATTGTTTGAAACATCGATGTTTTGTGATGAACATCGTATCCCCACTTCGTACCCAGCCGTTCCGAAAGAACATTCGTGGGCAGAGTTCGTCGCTTGAAAGACCTAAACGAGGAGACCGCAAAGTTATCCTATAGCTGTACGACGACTAAAAAGAAGCTCAGGTAGGGCAGCGGAGAGCGGTGATGAGAATGTCATTCTCTCCACACGTCTCCCTTCCTCTCAGGAGCGGGTAATAGTAAGTACTCGCAGAGGCAGAGCCCAGACCCGTGAACAACTATAGCTGGCAAAAATAGGACGGTAAAATGCCAAAAACATACATATTCAGGAGAATCCCTGTGTTCCGAACTAATATTATTGGGTGTGATTTGTTGGGATACGGAAATGTTTGGATTATCCAAAAACCGGTACCGTGCATATACAAATTCATCTATAGGATTACCAAACACAATGCAACGCAGCGTGAAATGTAAGACAATGGCAACGTAGAGTAGCGACCGCATCATCATGTCGATTCAGTTCCTTACGCCAAAAGAAGATCGCCAATTTTGCAAGTTCCTCTAAGTGTAAATTACTGCTACATAAACATGTGACATACACCGTAGTTACCAGTACAATAAACGTTTCATATCCACAACATGTTTCAATAATTAATTGCTCAGTTCTACAGTAATTATACTCTCTTTCTTTACACTGCAAATAAGCTTTTTTTATTTATTTATTTTGTTCATTTTGCACTCCATCCCGAATTTTGTTCGGATTATCCAAAATTTCGGATTTGCGGAGTTTGTGGAATTAGCAGGGTTCGAATTATCGGAGTCTGAAGTAGCAGAGTTCGAATTAGCGGAGTTTGAAGCAGTAGAGTTCGAATTAAAGGGGTTCCACTGTATTTTTATAAAAGACTACCATAAAATGCCAAGTATATACATATATTATTAACATCGACTCTCCACCGTCGTCGTCGTCGTCGCATCCCCACCTCGAACCCGCCCGTTCCGGAAGATAACGCGTGCGCGGAGCGGAGTTCGTCGCCCGGAAGACCTCGAGGAGCGCGCGTCGGACCACTGCACATACTGAATCAAGCATATCGGCAGTGCCCGCAGCGCTGCGCTCCCCAACATGGTAATTAAGGGGAGCCGCTGCCTGGCTGCCGACCGAGCCCGCTCGCTCCCTCGCTCGCACCTGAGCTCAGCCGCCGCGCCGTCACGCTCAGCCGGCTGCGCGCCCCGTCCCGCCGCTCCACGCCGCTCCGCGCCACTCCGCGCCGCCCGCCGACCGTAAACGATGGACGCGACGACGGAACGGCGCGGCGCGACGAGGCGGCTGCGCGACACGGAGGTTATCGCGGCCAAAAACACGTCACACGCAATGTATTTTGACGGTCGGTGAGTAGTCACCGGCCGATGTGACGCCGAAAAAAATCAACTGCGTCGAAAACCTTGGTATCTCGAATACCTCGATATCTCGAATACCCTGGTATGTCGAATACCCTGGTATCTCGAATACCCTGGTATCTCGAATACCCTGGTATCTTGAATACATCGATACCTCGATCGCCCCGACATCTTGATTTCCTCGATATTTCAAATATCCCGATATTTCGAATTCTTCAGTATCTGGAGTTCCTCGACATATCAAATTCTTTTTGAACTGAAATTATTTAATTTTATTATTGCTTGATACATTGAATTAGTTGATGTATTGATACTTTTCTTTCTGTAGTTGAGACCTCAAACCTCATTATTTTTTAATCATTAACATAAATAATTGTCTTAATCTAAAATTTTGTTTATTTTTTGAAATTCCTTGATAATACCACTTGCATGTTATCTCGTTTTTTCATTTCTAACCCAATCTTCATTAAACTCTGGATAGCTAGATTTTTCTTGTAAAATTTGAGATATCGAAGTAAATTTGTGTAACATATTTCTTCGCAAAATCAATAAATTTCGAAATCACGACCTTAATATTTTTATGTGCTGTAGATATTTCAAAAGCATATTATGGTGGTTCAGCACCGGAACCAGATATGACTTCACTTCATCTCTATTCTATGCCATCGATGAATTACTTTAGATGGGAAAAAAATTGACATACAGGTTCCGTATGGTGAGAAGTAACGAGCATGTGTGATATTTTTACATACATCATTGTATGAGGTTACGGATTTAGTTGTGTCCGTGAGAGGTATTGTGTTCACATTTTGTTTCGCACACGCACGCATCTCGAGAAGACATTATGTATCCTGTAATGTCCTCTTTTGGTGACTTTACTTCGGCTACGACACGATCACATTCCTTCAATGTCCAATTACTAAGAAGAGTATTCTGAATACGACATACATCACCATTTTACTTGGAGAACATTTTTACAGATATGGCTTGTTCGGGATATTTGATCACATTTGCGTAAATTATTACTTCTACAATTTCTTTAAATTTAAAAAACCACTAATACCTGTTAATTTTAAACAATAACTTCGTAAATGCACATCATTCTTTATCAAGCGTATTTATTTTACTCCAGGATTCAGGCAGGTTACATGACTTCAAAAACAAACTCTCTCTTTTGCCTTTTGTCGGCACCATCGACTTGTGTTCGAAAATCCAGCAGATGAAAGATAGTCACATTATCCGCTTGAATCGGCACGTGAAAGTACAAGGTAGATAACACTCAATTAATCATCTATCTCCAAACACATCGCAACTAATAAGCGCCCACGAACCAAGTGAATTGAAGAGGACCACGTAAGCGATAAGTACAGACTGGGAAGGTCAGCAATTGTACGTTCTGGGGAGCCACCCATTGAGCTTGCATGAGAACTTCTGTTTAACACCGGTCAATTTCGACCAAATTGTCAGTTTTATCGACTGCTTTTCCACACATCCACCTTCGCATTAGCAATTACAGGCATGCCCGCAACGCTTCACGCATGGTAACGGAGCTTGCATGCAGAGGCCTGGACGGGCGGCATTTTTTTCCGAAGAGGAGCTAATTGCAGAGGGGCGGTTCGACTGACGGATCTGAAGTTCGGCCCGCAAATGACCGCTATCGGATCCGTGAAGAACAACGTATGAATGTCAGATTCGTAGCTTTTGAAATATCAAATATCAATTTTATAACTTAGTTTACACAATGGTGTTTTTCACATTATATTTGATAGTTCTAATACTTATTTTCATATTTTTGATACAACTTTTTATAGATTGCTTGTGTTAATCTATTTATACCTCTAGAAATGGATGTCCCTCTTTTACCTCGTAGCTATTTTGTACTTTCACTTCAGTTCATATTAAATTATAATTTTATTTGTTTATATTTATTATATATTATTTCCTTTAATCCATCATATTAAGATCTTGAAGGCGGAAACACGTCAACTTTAATTATATATCACATTTTTTGTGAGGGCGTACATGAGGATGGGTGGGGACTGGCAGAGATGGGCAGAAATAAATAGGTGTGTCGGGGTAGTGCAAAGTGGAAGGGAGAGACCCGGGGCAGGGATAGTTAGGTGGAATGGGAGAGCGGACCGAGGCAGGGCGAAGGCGACGGTCCTTGGGGAACACCAGAGCGAGCGTCGTCTCGAGGATTCGGGAGGTTGCCGATTCGTTACCCGTCTCGCCCCGCCGCCAAGGCTGCGCTGTGGCT
>BOPP01000215.1:447766-537308 GCA_017312745.1 Gryllus bimaculatus
GCCCCGCCCGCCCCCGCCGAATTTAGGAGGTCCCTGGCGCAACACTTGGCTGCGCGGCTGCGACGGTTCCTTTCATGCCTCACGCGCTTTGTCGTGTTTTTCACCAGGGCCGAATTGGCCATTTGGTCAAGCAGGCAACAATGGTAGCCTCGGGAGCCAAAAGAGAGGTTTGTGTGGGAAAATATAATATCTTCTTCTTCGTCATTTTTATTCTTCTTTCCCTGGTATTTCAAACCACCAACGTTTTGACACGTATTCGCTTACTCGCTTTACGTTTTGACCACTAAACCATGAAGAATGTCAGATGAAATATTAATCATATCAATTAAATCAATCAATTTTACCTTATCTTAGTGGCGAGACCCAAGCCATCGGGACCACTCTACCGTATGATCACGCAAATTTTGTTGCGCTCCTTTCACCATCTAGAGGAGAAAGAAGATATCACACGGGCGCCGAACCATGAGATTTTGAATTAGGCTCAGTCTACTCTTAGGCTTGATGATCCATCCGAAGGAAGGTGTACGAAGGATTTTTTCGCCCTTAAAAATCCAAGACTTCGATCTAGTTTGAACACGCAAATTTCGATATAAGAGGACGATACACTAACCGATATACCACCAAAGCCACGACAGAACCCATTAAATATCCGATTTGCATATTTTCTTTAGAAGGACAATTTCGGAGTAATATCGCACACATGCGCAGAGTATCTTTTGGAACTCCCTAACCTCACACTAAGGCATGGGTTGCGAAAACCATGTTGGCTTCTTACTCTTTTCCGCCAAGTCTGGAAAGAACTTTAGAAATATGAGCAATATGATTTTATTTATAATTCATAAAAGGCCGAGTTGGATTTTTACATAAAATGCACGAGGGTGTATTTTCAATGTGGTAAATTAGAAAAAAATGTAGCTAGTTTCGATTACAAATATGTGAACAATATGTGAAAGACAGATGGGCAATGTATGAGCGATGGTTGAGCGATGGTTGGGCGATGGTTGGGCGATGGTTGGGCGATGGTTAGGCGATGGTTAGGCGATGGTTGGGCGATGGTTGGGCGATGGTTGGGCGATGGTTGGGCGATGGTTGGATGATGGTTGGACGATGGTTGGACGATGGTTGGACGATGGTTGGGCGATAGTTGAGCGATAGGTGGAAGATGCGTGGGCGATGGGTAGGCGACGGGTGGGCTATACTAGCGTTTTTGGGAGTGGAGTCTGGGATATCCCACTCTACCCAGATTCACTTGCGGGAACATTTACATACGCTAACGCATTTGGTAAATTTCATACACGACAAATTACGACTAAGACAAATACCCCTGTCAAATAAACAGGGGTTGAATCTCATCAAAGGAGGACTACACGATGAAAACAATATCACAGTTCCCACAACGGGTTACGGTGGGCATTATGTAAATGATACACCTTCGTGAGTAAAACAGAACAGTTTAACGTGAAAATGCTCTTTTGTAGGGGAACGATCACGTACTCTTTTATGCTATTATAAACAAATACAAGAGGAAATTTGATAGATGCATTTTTCATGGTCGCTGTTTTGTATACCTGGTGCTCACGCTATTAAATACAGGCGAACGCTTTATATGTGTTTTTAAACTATTACGTGCTATCACACAATTTTTCTTCCACGTGCGACTTATATTTACTGAACCATATTACTGTAATTATCGTTATAATGAGAGATCATTCAGCCGTTACCTCTATGCATTAATCTCTATTTCCTGATGTTGGGGAGTATTATTATACGGAAATTGGTACTTACAGCAACGATCAAGTCAGCTGAGAATGTAAATACTGTGACAGAAGGACAATGTCACGTATGTGTCATATGTCCCTGTCGAAAACAAGCTCAGAAGGGTTACATAGGAACACGTAATATAAAGCAATAGAACGTAGAGAATGTTTTGAATAAAATATAAAAAACACCAAATTGAAACTTTTATTAATATTTCAAATATGTAAATCAAAATTCATTATGTTCTTGATAGATACAAAGCACATTTTTATTCATTGAAACAAAACAATAATTCTGCTATATTCATTTCCTGCCAATACAATGTATAGACTTCTCGAATCTTTTATAACTATCCTGCTTTTTCCACGCGTAAAATAGATACGATAAAAGTTCTCTACATGCGTATATTTTGCGTATACGTGTATACGTATGCATTTGCGTATACGTGTATTTTAACAAATCTGGTATTGATATCTTTCCATATTAAACCTTATACTTATTTTGTAGAGAAATATTCGTATTTTTTGTTTATAATTTGTACCCGTCAGTGCGGTTTGACGTTTTCAGTTTCTTATGTAAATTAAACATACATTTATTGTTTTATCACTGAAAATAACCCGATTACAAATGATTAAAACAATAACTAATAATTCGTAAAACATCTGAAAATAAGTAATAAAATATACATTTGAATCAAATAAAATGTGAGAAATAGCACATATCATCTACATTACATTTTACAACAATTTGAAAGTTTTGGTAGGGAAATGCTTGTTATTTTCGCATTTATTTACTTAATAGAAATCAGAAGACGTTCTGTTTCTATAATTACTGGCGAAATCCCTCAGAGCTTTCGATGTTGAAAGGTCAGTCTAGGGAAGGCAATATTGAATTTACATATTTATGGAAATGGACTCAATCTCTGAAGATCTGAGTGTAGAGGAGTGAGTGAAGAGCGAAAATAGCAGATAAATGAATAGTCATGCACTATGGAATGAAAAACCTATTTCTGTAAAACGATGTTTATGCTATCTTAGTTTTCGTAATTTCTAAATAAACACGATTTATGACTACAATACCACATTAGAGTTTAAATTTGGTAAAATATACGATATTTTTTTCTGAAAGGAACTTATTCCATATCACAATTTAAAAAATGGATTTCGAATCAAGTTTCTTTCGAACATTCAAGTTTTTAAAATAATTTTCAACTATATTAAAAATTACTAAATAGTGACTATAACTTCTATTACTGAACGTTTTCTAATATTTGAAAGCGGCGCCAATTAAAAAGTAACATTCGTAAAAATTAAAATATTTTATTTTTTAAATTGTTAACTTCAAAACTCGAATACGTATGTTATAAACGTTTCTAACGATATATGTAAAACCAGTTCCATATCTACTGAATTTCGTTTGGAAGTAACATCTCACCGACCTCACTCGAAATGTTCTCAAGTCTTTTATGTACAATCGCCGAAGACCGTCGCCCAAAAACAACCAACATTCGCCCCGCTCCAGAAACCACTCGAAGCGTCAAACCAACACAGCTCTCGCCCAAGAGACAAGACTCCGTCACCGGCGTCTACACAAACGGAAGGTCGTCAAGACAAATTTTCTGTGTGTGTGGGGGGGGGGGGTCGAGGCACGCGGCGCGGCGGGTCCGGCACAGGCGCGTCGCCCAATTAGGCGCCGGACCCATTTCGGCCGTCGGATCACAAGCGCCCGTCGCGTGTAAACCCAAATGACACCTATTAATAATATGTTAATACCACCGCCCGCGCGCCCCCCGACGGACGCCGTCCGCCGCACGAAAGTGGCTGGTGGCCGGCCTTCTGCCGGGCAGGGTTCGAAAGGCGCTCGTCAGTGGGTGGGGCCCTAACGTGGGTCGGCGATGTGTGAACGATGTGTGTGCAATTCATGGGCGATGGTGGGCGAAGTGTGAGCGGTAAGAGGGCGTTGTGGGGGGTACAGAGTGAGCGATGGGTGGGATACGTGTTGGTAGATAAGTAAGCAATGTGTGGAAGATGGAAGGGTGATGAGTGGGCAATGGGTGACCATGGGTGGACCATGGGTCGGATATGCGTCGGCCATGGGTCGGCCATGGGTCGGCCATGAGTCGGCCATGAGTCGGCCATGGGTCGGCCATGAGTCGGCCATGAGTCGGCCATGAGTCGGCCATGAATCGGCCATGAGTCGGCCATGAGTCGGCCATGGGTCCGCCATGGGTGGACTATGGGTGGGCCACGGTGAGCGTTGGATGGGTGATGGGTAGGCGATGGGTGGGTGATGAGAGGGGCGATGGGGGTGATAGGGGGCGATGGGTAGACAGTGAGTGGGCGATGGACGGGACACGGATGGGTGGACAATGGGTGGGAGATTGGTGGGCAATGATTGAGTGAAGGGTGGGCGATGGGTTGGCGATGAGACTGGGATTCGTAGGCGTTAGGAGGTGAGATAGAGATGCATCAGTGGACAGATTGGGTTAGGCGCAGCTCTAGTAGATTGGAGGGCAAGCTCGGCAGATGGGCAATGACTGGGTGTATTTGAGGAAACTGATTGGTAGGCAATCAAAAGGGAAGTTTGCACGTCGGTTGGTCGGAGTGGGTGGGGGTGTTAGCCAAAGGAGAGTGTGGAGTAGGTGAGCAAGCGGGTGGTGGTCGTTGAGCAAAGAAAGTGAGCGGAGGTGGTCTGGGGGGGGGGGCAGAGGACGATGGGCAGCGGGCAATGAGTAGGCGTGAGATGGGCTGGCGGTCGACGGCAGTCATGAAGTGGGCGTTGGAAGGGCGCTGGGGAAGGCGGTCTGAAGATCACGCTAGCGGTATGGTGAGAGACGGTCAGCAGGGCTGACGGGCTGGCAGAATGACGAATTTCCGAATGGCGGGCAGGCGGAATGGGGCATTGTATATTTGAATGAAAGGTAGTATGAAGGAGTGGTATAATGGCGCAATGACGGAATGGTACAATGACGGAATAGCGCAATGACGGAATAGCGCAATGACGGAATAGCGCAATGACGGAATAGCGCAATGACAGTATTACGGGCTCGTGGAATGGTGAGTTTGCGGGATAGTGAGTTGGCGGAATGGTGAGTTGGTGGAATGGTGAGTTGATAGAGTGGTGATTTGGTGGAATGGTGAGATGGCGAAATGGCAGGTCGCTGAGCGAAGAGCTCCCGGAATGATAAACTGGCAAAATGGCGGAAATAGGGAATAGCGGAAAGGTGGAATGGGGGAATCGCGGAATGGCGGACAGTCCGGCGGGAGCGGCGGTCGGGTGGACAGGGCAGCTGCACCGCAAGCGGAGAGGGGGGCTGGACGGCGGTGGGCGGACAGGGGGCGGGTGAGAGCAGGTCGCACTAAAGCCCTCGACAACAAATGCGGAGTCGAGTGCAACCCTTTCCATCCCAGATGCACAGCTCCTACCCCAGACCGGACGTGGAATGGTGTTGTGGCTCCGGGCTGTCCTGGTGCCCAAACACAGGCCCAGGCGCTGATGACTTTTTCACACAGTGGGCGGAAATTTGCTTCTAACGATTAAGCAATGGTACAGTAGTACAAATAAAACCTCATCACATTTGTCACATTTGTAATCTGCAATATAATCCTGAAAATACACCACTTGATTTTCAAAAATCGAGCGAGTTATGAAAGTAATGGAATCATAAACATCATATAATCCGCCTACAATATATGATTGCCAATTTCTACTGATATTTGTTTCATATTTTTGAGAGCAGATTGGATTAGAAATTACTGAAAGCCCATTTTCTTTATGTGACGCGACTGTTTTCAGCACTACTGTATAAAGTAAATTCCTTCCAAATCGTAACGTTTTTAAAAGAGGTGAACCTAGCCCATGGAAAATATATTTTGGAATTATTTTTTAAGTAAAATATTTGTCTGTTAACATTGAAGCTTGTTTAAATCACAGATAAGTGAAATGCTTGTTCTACTAACTGTACCTCCAGTTTGTAGAGTAAATAGAAAAAATGAGTATTTTGAAGCTACCTAATAATACATGTTCTTCTGGTAAAAATAAAAATGGGGACGCCTTATGTACATTTACCTATTTCTGCTGTCACTCTTTCGCGTTGCTGTCTCAAGTGGCTAGAACATAAAGCTATTTTCTTCCAACATGTGTGTGGAGTTGATCGGTGACAAGAAAAGTGACCGATCATGACAGTCAGCATCTAGAATACTCATTCAGTCCGTGGCGTTCTTTGACACAACTCAGCCGGTTTGAAAAATGTGCTACGGTCCGGTCTCGAACTCAGAAATTCCATAATTTCGAAATTCTAATTCATTCGCTCGTAAACCCACTTAACCAACCACAAAATTTACAAGGAAAGAAGAATCGGACTTTAAATAATAACCACACTTTTTTCTTCAAACTGTTCATTCGTATCGGCAACTTTCAGAAGCAAACAACTTGGCATCGGAATAACCAAATTCACAGAGAACTTGAAATACCTACAATACAAACGCACATCACAATCCCATCTCAAATTTTGCTTCTGAGTTCTATCGCAGCGTACTCACAGCATCCTTAGCATACATTCAAGTTGAGTTACGATTACGTATTCGCGTGAGCTCTGAAGGCAATTACAGATTGAAGAGATACTTTAAAAAATATTTTTTTCACTTTGCGTCCATTGCTGTTACCCTTATAATATATGCAGCAATAAACTTAAGTAATTCATGGCATCACCACTAAACAGTATATTAGGACATAATAAATGTAATTGTTGAATTCTCGGCTATCCGGGAGACGCCGCGTCGTTGGCTGGGAGAATTCATGGATTCGAGCCGCGGAAGCTTACGTATACAAATGTAATTGTTGTAACTTCATAGCTATGAAAATCTTCTATCAATTGACACAAAAAAATATACTTAACAAAAATATTATTTTGTCAATTTGCTCCCTCAGTCAGTCCGTTCACACCACTGTCCTTGAGCCCCAAACAGGTTCGCTGCGCCTCGCCCCATCTGGCCGAGGGCGGTGCGCGGCCACGAAGATTCCAATAACAGGCCCTTTAATATTTCCCGGGCGTATTTGTCAAAGTTGGTATCACAGACGTTAAAATTACGCCGAGGCCCCGACCGGAGAAGCTCACGTCTGCATGGGCGCGAATGCATTATGCAGCAGGATTTTTGTGTATTCAAGACGGGCCGCTCGCATACATTACCCTCCCCCCACCTCCCCAGCCGCTCCCCACCCGCCCGACCTCACCTCTGCTGCCCCGTGCGCGGGAAATTTATGGCTATAAAGATTCGTCCGACTTTTCTTAATTACTGGGTCGAGACAAAGGCGGCGGCGGTTGGGCACGTAGAACCTGGCGCGCCGCGAGTGTTCGTCCGGAAGTGTTGTCGGCGGCGGTGGTTGTGGAGGAGGAGGAGGAGACAGGACGTGTGCACAATCGGGGGGGGGTGGGCGGCGGGTGGGGGCGGGGTGGCTTTTGGCGGGGTGCGGGCCGGCCCCGGGGGCGGGCCTGCCCGGAGACCGCCTCCGGACGCGAGCGAGGCTGTGGTTTGGTTTGCGTTGCGCGCGGGGGCGGACGCCGGGCGGCAAATTGAAGGTGCGTGAGGAGACGCGGTCAGGAGTGCGGTGCGAATGAGGAATGAGGTTTATGCGGGCGGCTGGGAGGTTAACGGCTAGGGTCAATAGCATCCTGCAGCCCGCTTTTCCGAGGAATTTACCTTGCTTTCCCAAGAAGGTACAGGGCAATTGCATTTCGGTCGGTTGGACGTTACCCGATTGCATCCCGCAGTCCGCTTTTCCGAGGAATTTTTACGTCTTCCCAAGAAGGTACAGGGCAGTTGCACTCCGTTCGGTTGGACGTTACCCGATTGCATCCCTACAGCACATTCTGTGCTGAGCAAATTGACTTCAGTGCTGGGAGATGAGAAATGTAGAGTTCTTATTGCATCATGGGTTACGCCGAGGGCGGGAAATACCTCAATCAATCCGCGAGCGCGAGCGTGGCTAACACTGGTTCTAAATCTGTCGCCACCACATTGTCCTCTGTTGTGCAACTCTCCAAATGAGGCAAGAATCAATAATTGACTCGAGGCTGCTCCATCTCTCAACGAGAGGATTGCCCGAGGTTTCTTAGATTTAAGGGCTTTAAACACCTAACGCCACTGGCAAGCCTGGCTCGGTAGAAAATTCTTTGCCGTTGTGCCAGCAACGGAGTACGTAGTAGCGGCGACAGCAGCAAAGTTGCCACGACACCGGCAAAGAAGTTAAATAGGTCACTGCCTGGTTAAGAATCTTTGATGGTAATATCGTTGGTCAGTTAGAATAGAATATATATATATTTTGCTACTTAGGAATACATGGAATATTTCTTGGCGTAGCGTTTTCAAAGTAGTTACTACAAATACGCAACACAAACAATCAAAGGAACATTACAATATTTACATATTACTTAATATAATTTTACAAAATGTTATTCCAATGGTGCCCACTCCCTGATCAATTTCATGCGGATACCGAAGAAGTACCTCAAAAATCGCAACACTGCCCTCATGTGATCCCTCTTTCCCATTACCTCCCCTCTCCCGCAGTTCTGCTCTTACAACAGTGATGGAATTGACTGACGAATGGATTGATGTTTCCAGGTATCTGAACTACTTTTTTCGTTTGACCCGTTAGTGCAGTGAATGTTTTGCACTGGAAGGTAGTGGAGTTCCTCCCCCGAGGGTAAGACGCAGACCTACACTTTAGCTTGTGGAGTTTTCTCCAACAAGGTATCTCCCGCCAATGGGGGCACCACCCCAGCCGGGACAAGATATAATCTCCCAGTGGTCTCCCGACATATGTGGTGGTGCACTGAATGTAAGTGTGTGTGTGTGTGTGTGAGTGTGTGTGTGAGTGTGTGTCTGTGTGTGTGCATTGGGAGAGGATAGGAAAATGAGAGGAAGGGAAGATCGCGCGTGGGAGATCTCTTTGTTCGGACACTGCTCCGGCATTCGTTTCAGGAATGACAAAGTTATCTCTATATTGCTTTTAATGCCTCGGTTGGAGGAATTAAAAGAAACAAGACAAAGAATAAAAATACGATACAATTTATAAAACGTGGTGTAGTGACAGTAAATGCTCGAGTTAATATAATAATATTTCACTCTTGAGACGAAGAGCAGCAGTGATAGGAAATTTAAACTTCTTGGTGTGTAAGACAATTCATGCGCCGCAGTTGATGTCCGAATTATTTTTCGTTGTAGTTCGTATACTCAAAGGAAGTATGAAGACTACGAAGAACAATCACAATGTTCTAGTTCTTATTATTCTTTAAATTATGTAGACACAGCTTGGGGCAGCGTCAGCTCCGTAGGTTAGGTGTGCAAATACAGAGGCATGATGTCGAACAATTAATTACTGTTAATGCAACAACATTTCTGGCTGTCTGTACTAATAATACTCCCTGACCTATGACGGTGCGAAAATGAAGTTAATAATGACGTATATGGCAGTTAAGAATGTAAATGTCACTGGATCAGTAATAGCTTTATTGTTCTACGAATAAAGAAGATACAAAAACTATGATGTTTGAATCGATAATTATTATGATTCATTGCCTCTTATTACTAATTTGCCTCTTATTACGAATTTTAAAATATTAATAAACTTATATTGATGTCAATTTGTTATTATTCTTGATATTCTGTCAGAATCTTATATAAAATGAGGCTTTCTTTCTCTACATAAGCTAAGACTGAAAGTAAGAAGAAAAATTACGTATCATACGTCATATTCTTTTCTATAAACCATGAGAAGATAAGATCATATAAATTTTCTTTTTATCTTGCTCTGATACATTTGTTTCTTGTAAATTGATTTCACTCGCTATCTAAATTTTTTAATAATTATTTTTTACATCTGAAATATTTATTAATGGATCAATCAAAAGTTAGCAATGGCTTTCATTTAATTAAACGATGTGATTATTTCCTTTTTTGGTGTAATAATTGATTTATAGTTCACAGTATGTTATATTAATCTTATAGTCATGATAAGCTTCAAAAACATTTTCGTAAATTCCCACAATACGTCGCGCAGATAACCGATAGGTGAAAGTGTATAACATTCTTCCCTGTTTTACATAATGTTCACAAACTTTTATTTTATGACGCTCAAATTCAACGCAATATTCGTGAGGCAGACAAGGCGCCAAACGTCTTGAGCATTGTTCTGCTCGCACGGCTCCGCCCATTTTGTGAAATCCGAGGTAAGATCAGGGGTCCTCGCGTTAACGGTGGGTGCGGCGAGAAGTACGCCTCAGATCCTCTAATGGGGAGTTCGTCCATTCACGTGGCGAATGGATAACGCGAACGGATAGCAGGTTGTTACCCCGCAAATGTACTTCATAGGCGAAAGAAAAGCAAAAGAATACGTATGATTATTTCCACGCTGTCACTAATGTTTTTTTTTCATTTTGAATTCGTTACAAAGCTCGTAGAGAAGAAACTTTTCAACAAATTTAATTTTTCTTCGAAATGGTCAATGTTTTGGTGTGATTTTCAGACTGCTTAATTTTTTATTGCAGTGCGTTCACCTGGAGAAGTTATTTTACTTTTTTAGAATCGAAAAGAAGATTAAACTTAAGGTTTTCGCTAACATTCCTAGAGCAGCTGTTCCTGTTTAACAATCCCAAGAGAAATTCGATTATTATTTGACTGAGACAATGCATTTTAAGTAGCGAAACAAATATAATTTCTTTTTGCCCACCCAATCTCGATTAATCTCAGATTTTGCTATAACAACATTTTCATCAAAGAGAAGAAACATATTTTTTGCACACAATGGCATTTAAAGGGATGCCATACGTTAATTTTTTTATGTTGTCTAAAGAATGACACTTCATAGAATTTAAGTAAACTGATCAAACTCTAAAAGATGTTTGGCTCCATGTGGTCACGAAAGTCTTTCTTTAATTCAGTTAATGCTGTTTCGCCTTAATACAAGGAGTGAATTACTTTTTGCAATATGGTTGACGTTCTCTTATAGACTAGGAGACTTACCCAACAGGTGACTAAAACATTCCAGAATTGTTAATGTTCACTCGAAAAGGCCAAGAACTAAAAATTCAGTTATTATGTTTTCTGTCAAAAAGAACTTGGTTTACCTCTTGAAGAGAAAAACAATTACTAACCTACCTACTTCCCGCTTCCTCCTTAGATGTAGAACAGTAACTGTCACTAACAAAATTTTTGTTAATTTGCAAACCTAAATAATAATAATAATAATAAAATAATAATTAAATAATAATTAAATAATAATAATAATAATAACAATATGCAACAACAAATTATGTTAACAAATTAAATAAAAGGAAACCATTCTGTTGACTTCTGAAAATTATGAATCTCTGATTTACAAAAATTTCCTTTGAGGAAATAATGTCTTTCATTAAATAGTAAGTTATCGCAAAGATTTCAAGTACGATAAAGTATAGTAAGATACAATTGTTTATACAAAAGCTGAAACTGAAACTTTAAGTTCTAAGGGGTAACTAAATGACACCAGACTCGCCACAAGTTTAGAGCTGAAATTTTAGATCCCTAATTTATGACTCAGCCAAACATTTATAATTACTATTGAATTAGATGAAGGTAGGTTTTAGTTCGTATTCATCTAAGGCATGTAGGCGGTTTAGTTGAGAACCTAATTGAGAAAAAGGACAAGCTACTTTTTCCATTTAAACCGGTAATTTTGTAACCGCTACAACGCTTAAATTTTTTCAAGTTCGTATAATCTGTTTATTTTCATCATGTTACTCTTAAACACACATCGTTTATGCTGAAATTCGTTCTAGACGTTACTTTAGCCTAATTAACGCGTTCGCAAGAGCTTGTCAGTTATGTTCACAGACTTCTGTCTTTCCCTTTAGTAATTTTTATGTGGTCATTTGGGTGACACCTGGTCTTGCATTGAGTGTCACCCCTGAATTCTTCTCAGTCCAATAGCCGTGTGTCAGGGGCACCCAAAGTTCGAAACTATGTTGAAAACTTTCACTAAGAAAATTTTTATTTTGTTTTAAGAATTTGTTGAAGAAATACAATGACGCGATTTGTTTCAAGCAATTCCACTTTGCTCTGGAAGAATGGAAATAGTTAAGGAATAGAAATTTATTTCGCTACTGAATTTTTATTTAGTAGATTCAATTCTCCGTAATTTCAAAGCGGTAAGTGCTGAAAAATGCTGATAAGAATTTTCTTGGGTCCAATGTCTGTCTTGTAAACTTCCTATTATTGAACTTTTTAACCATTTTTTAAAAAAATTCTGAGTGGTATCAGCATTCACATTTAAATCGAGTTATATGTAGATTATTTAAAATACCACAATATTTTATTCATGAAAATAGATTCATTACACAAACATATTTGATTTCTCTAAAAAATAATATATACCTTCCTTGAAGTGGAAAAAAGCATGTTTCCAAACACACAGAAATTTACTTCATTGGATTGATTTGGAAGTCCGTGTGCATAAAAAAATTGATTGGTTTTCTTCAAATAGTTGTTTATTACTAGCGAGAAAATCGACGTCAGCTGTTACTGGCTGGCCAAAGGTAGCATGAAACGTGTGACGAGGAAATTAAAAAGCAAATAACTACGAATCATTACAAATAATAATACCAACCTTTCGTGTTTTGCATATGGATACTAAGTGATCCGCGATACTTTGATAAATCGACGACGATGTTTTCATTAAAGATTACTTAATTGAAAGCAAATATATATTCTACAACAACATCTCAAATACTTCAGGTGTTTATCATTCCACAATGAACATGACATTTTCTACAGCAATTGGAAATGAAACTATTCCTGTCTGTACACGTATTCTATTTTCAATTTTAATAGAACTTATTTGTACCCCGGATCTCACCTAGATGATGAAATACATCGTACGTGACACTTGGGGTGGGGGGAATAAAATTCTAGAAGGGGATAAAGAAACTATCAGCATATTCTCAACTGACGAAAGAAAATTCAACGGAAAAATCGATTAAAGTGCATTGCACTCGGACGCTATACGCTTGTAAGATGTGATTCTGTTCTAACAACACAATTCTAACAGTTTTTAAGATGGTTAGTGTCCTTTGTTAACGCTAATAGTAATCGAGACTGTAGTTTAATGATGTTTTAGGTCGAAATTGAAAGTCAAATCGTTTACGAAGCAGAAAGAGATGTATGCGATTAAGTACAAGTTTTTACAGACTTTATGAAGGCATAAGAATGCTGGAAGACGAAAGAATTCCAAAACATGTGAGTAAAATTATAGAAAAAGAAAAATAACAAACACGAAACTTAAATTGAGAACTTTATTACAGAATTGTTTAATTTAAATTATAATTTATTCATCTTAGGTACATTACTGTTCATTTTTTATAAACATGCTATAAACAAACCAATTTGTAGTACAAAGGACTTACTTTTTAATACAAAGAATGGAGTAAACTGACTTTTATATTCAATCGCAATAAATATTGTTTCTTTTAATTATTTTCCTTTTCCATAAATTTTGATATTAAAATGTTTTTAGCCAATTAAGTAATATTGAAACCGAGATTTCAGGCCATCAATCCTCACGAGCTACATGTTTACAAACACTTGCGAAGTTGTCTATTCGAATCCCGTCCAGAATATGAATGTTCGCGCGATATTTTCAAGATACACTCCACTGAAGAGTACAAGGTATCTTTCTTCGGATGAAAAAAGAGCCCTAACGAAAGAAGGCAACATAAACCTTAAAGCTACGTTCGATCAAGCCGCTTTGACGAGCCTGAAACCCATTTGCAAGTTCATATTTCAAAAGATTGTTGCCACCTAGCCGTACCCAGCATGTTTTTCAGTTTTCGTATATATTGTGAACATTTGTAAGTTATCCACGTTGCTTGGGCAAGACCCACTGAGGCTGGAAAAGGTGTTTTCCCGAAAGTTAATGTAATGTAATGTCTGGGAATGTAATAATTAATAAAATTATTATACTTTTTTGTGGACGATTATTTCCTTCTCCCATTCTTACCAAATCCAATAAACGCACATTTTTTTATACTTCATTAAATTAGGGGGTGGGAGGATCCAAAATACTTAACAACTTTTTTCATCAAGGCCCACGTTTCGAGACAGGCCAAAATTTGGAAACCCTGGCTGTCACGGCGTGGACACAGTAGTACACTCTATCCCAGGAGCATTTGGGGAGCTCGCCTTAACTTGCTCCAATTAGAAGAAACGGGTTGGCAGCGACAACACCGCGCCGCGATCAGATCAACAAGATGGCGCTCGATTGGGCTAGATAAGCAACGACACGGCCGATCACAGCGCCCGGCGCGGCATTCCTATGACACAGCCGCCGTAAACATCCGAATGTCGGTTTTTTCTCTCAAGGAATAAATAATACGGAAAGACGCGTTGTAGTAGTCACGGAACCCTAAGGGTGGATCTTATCGGCGTGGCTGGAGAAGCTTTATTGTCGTGTTCTGTCACTTCCGATGGCGACTATAGACTTTTATGGGCTTACAGCGTGTCACAGTCATGATCGTAACAATCAGGAAGCGCAGACGTCTTTTGTTTATTTTTATGGGATTTAAAAACGTAATTCGAGCCGTGCCGATATATCTGCCGCAAAACAAAAGAAATAAAAGAGACTTGAATAAAAAATCTGAGAGATATCATTCATGAAAATGTCACGTTATGAGGACAGAAATTGAAGTTTCAAACGTACGTTGCAAAGAAATTATACAGTGCTCAGTGATGGATTTACCGTTACGTAAAACAAATGGTTGCGTAGGAGCGACGACGTTCTGTAATGCAAGTGTAAAAAAAAATATTATTCCGGTTTTACTGAGAATAAATAACATGTTCTTGAAAATGGGAATTTCTAAAACAGCACTACAGCATAAGCAAAGATTGAAAGACTGAACGAAACTCTGTTTTCCAATATGGATATAATGAAATAGTTATTAACGCAACAATTCGTTATAAGAGTACTCATGACCGAGCGACGACAAAACGCCCAAGAGTCTTTGGTTCGAGGGCATTTTGTCGCCTGAGGTCATTAGAATTAGTTAACGGCCATAGTACATACACAATTTTATTTTTTTAAACTAATTTTATTGATTCCTATTTACTTATTTACTAATTAACTAGATGTTAACTTGACTCGGTTTGTATTTTTGTATTTCCTTTTCATAAATCCCTCCTCTGTGGGGGTCATTCAACTGTTTTCATATTTTCCTCGTAACCATGGTCTTCTCGGTCCAGATATGTTCTGCAGCGTATGTCGAACTCTATATCAAATTAAGACCTAACGTATCACTAAGAAATAAAAAAATAATAAAATTTAACCATGCGCCGTGCGCGAAACACATTTTCTCGTGCTTGTTTTCCATGTGGGAAACAGTTTGAATCGCGCCGAAGCATCGCGATCAGTGGGATGATAAAATATGGTCTTTAAACCCTGGACATTGACAAGACTGTAAATCTCAACTGGTGCTTGCAACTGCTTCAATAGAGATACAAGAACACGGTAAATGTTATTGCAATTAACTCTTTCCTTCAATTTTTTAATGAAGTTTTTAACCATGTGTATGGGTGAGGAAGAGATTTTGGAACTCAAAGAAATGTATGCAGAGTATACTTCTCACCCCTTACGCCACATGTAAGATTCTCTGTTTGTAGACGAAAAATACATAAAAAATCAATAAAGTTCATGATTGATAAATAAAAAATTGAGAATGAGGGATAATCAACAGAAATGCCTAAGATCGGCTAGTTATAGAAATACAATCATGATTATTCCTCAGTAATATTCAAACAACCAATCCACATTACTTTATTCCCAGAAATAAAAATAAAATGAGTTGAGTGAAAATTTGAAAATAGGAGGGTCGCACCGAAAATATAGCCTTCAATTTTTTTACGTTGGCGTATGACCTCAAAAAAGAATGTGAGTAGTGTCATAGTAGAATCTGATCCTCCCATTAATGTTCGTTTAATTTCGTTGCTATTTGTTTGACAAAAACCCAGTTACAGCACGCTAAAATGGCGTCTTGATGGAAAGCGCGTCCGACGCAGAGATGTGATTGAGTTTCTCAAATCGGAGGAAATTGTGCGTATTGACATCTACAGTCGCTTTCTGAACTTTATGGGAAACATATAGTGGATGTCACTACAGTGTGGCGACGACTGGTAGTGCGTTTCAGCGGTGGTGACAGCGTCATGAAAGACGAACCACGGTGCGGTTATCTACGCACAGCTGCCACACCACGAAATGAAGAAGCTCCTCGATCAGCTCATCCACGCGATTGGGCTCATGAGGGGCTGTTTACGGTGCTGGGGAACAGCGTACGGCGCTGCGTTAGATGTATCACTGAGTAAATTGAGTTACCGAACATTTTACGCAAGTGGGTCCCGCGATCACTCACACAGGAAAACAAACAAAACTGAACAGACGTTTGTGAGGAGCTTTTGACTCAATTTGAAGCTGAAGGTGGCGGTTTTCTGAATTGAATAATCACTGATGACGAGACACGATGTCACTATTATGAGCCATAAATAACACAATTCATGGAATGGCACCGTAAGAATTCTCCGTACGGGTCACGCGGCTGGTACAGATTTTTACCCGTATGGCATGTAGGCTCTTGTACATTGCTGGATAAACTGCATAAGATATAAAGGGACTATGCTGAAAGAACTCAGCTGTAACATATATTAAGTTCGCTTTTTTTTACTGTTGTTGGCATACTAATAAATGGAAGGAATTACTTTCGAAACGATCCTCGTACATTCTCTTAGCAACAAAATGTTTACAACAGAATGAGTGGATTTTGCTGTAAGTGACTTAAAAGTAATCAATCAAAGTAAATTCCGCCGGTTCGGATGGCCGAGATCGTTAGAGCAGTAGTGCCGTAGCGATCTCGGACCGAAGGATCGCGGGTTGGAGTCCCGCCTCGGGCATGGTTGTATTGTATTCGTCCTTTCACCCCCTATCATCATCATAACATGTCATCTTCACAGTTACCATAACGTTATACGCAATAGTGATCGCTAATGACATAGAAGTTGATGCGACTTTAAATAAACTTAAAAAAGTAAATTTCCCTTTTTACAACGAATCACGATATATTTCACATTTCAGTCTACTTTCGTTGGCTGGGGTAAAATTGTATAATATAGAACAAATTTATAATGCATTACGCATGAGGAAAAATCTTAGGTATTTTCTTTTTGTTCCATACCTTGCAGGACGGTGCTGTCCCAAGGCAGGTAATGATGTTTTCTACGAAGAAATCCGCCGCTGGGCAAAATTCATAATGCTAGATACTGACTTTGGACTGGAAGCGATTGATTATACATTATATCAGGCGATTAGTGCGAGAGATGGCTTATTTGTTAAGCAACTACAAATGGAGTCCTTGATTTCACGCAACAAAAGTACATTTTTCCTCCAAACACTTCAATTTCCCATTATAAGCAATGGTATTTGCGGAGAAGGAAACCATGATGGACAAATAATACCTTTCATATCTAAACCATATATGAAATTTCAGAAACTCAATTCGAGCAATGACTCAGGAGAAATTTTAAGTACAGAATGAGTGGTTGATAAGTGTTCGCGTGAAATTGTAAATGAGATAATACTATCATAAAATGATTATATTAAAGTACCTGGGTTGCAGTTTAACAGAGGATGCGAAATAATGTAGTTAATAAAAGAAGCAGAATGCACCGTGAGGCGAAAAGGACATTTAAATGACAGACCAACATCGTCATACAATATCCAAATTCGAGAAATTTGGGTGATTCCTTAAAAATATGTATTACAAAAATAATACCTTGCAGAAACAGAATTGAATTGAAAATCAAATTTCAATTTACCACAGAGCCATCATGTTCACGCATATGTAGTTACTAAGAACACTAAACGAAAATAATTTAACTCCAACAACACAATTTCTTTTCATTTTGAAACCAAAAGTATTGTAATTTCCAAAAGTTTTCTATTTTGTTATATTTTGAACCGACACGTACTAATGTACATTTTTTATTTTTCTTTCAATACAGCAAAAAGAGAGAAATATTTTTGGTTTTTTGAGTAAAAAAACGAAAATTAAGTTTCAGTTGAATACGTTTTATTTAACATTATTAGTAATGACGTGAACCTAAATACTGGTGGGCATGAATGCCTTAAAGAGTCTGAAAATTACATACATGGCTACATGGAAATTGAGCTATGGTATTTCAACAGAAATAAGTGCTAGGCATCGCAAACAATTCTTCATATCACAATCAGAAACAAAGAATCACAAGATTGTAGAAAGAACTAAAACCAAATCACAAATTCAAAAGAGGGTAAACTAAAAAAACATTTTTGAATATTGAGATTTTCAAGCTAAAAACATACTAGTTACGGACCTTAAGCACATTTATTTTTAAATAGAGATTTATATTGATAAATATACATAAAAATCTGTAGTATTAATGTTTCAAGAAGAAGATTTGTTAATGTTTATGTGGTTTTTTTGGGGCTTCAATGAACAACAGACTGCTACAGCAACCACTACTCATAGTGAATAAAAAAACGTTTCTCACCACACAAAGACCTGTAAAACTGTAAAGCATCACTCATTCCTCCAAACGGAAAATACGGGCGTCAAAAACCGAGTAGATTCAAGGTGGTGTTTCCGCGGTTCCGGAGCAGGAAACGCCATTTGAGAAATGACACGACCCGGCAGCAGCGTTAAACGGGAGGCCGGTGGCGCAGTCAGATTATTATAATCCAGGCAAGGGAGATCGCGCCCTGTGCCAACGCTCTCCCGCCGTCCCCGCCGTCCTTCGCCACCGTCTTTCTTTCAACACTCAGCGAGACGCAAAAATTTGGAACAGCGGCCGTATTCGCGGTGGCAATGGGGGCGGGTGGAAGGCGGGCGGGCTGCATATACTCTTGCCGCAACGACAGCACCGTCTGCGGAGTCGGCGTCATCAGTTGTTTGCGTCCGCGTCGTCTTCCGACGCGACCGCCCCCAGCCACGCGCTCACCGTCCGCGAACCACCTCTTGCCTATCCGCCCTGCTCACCCGCTCTCGCCCCCGCGGCCCCGCCCACTACGCCCGCGCCACTAACACCCCCTCGGTTCCATCGTCCGCGTCGCCTTAGCGCCCGCCCCGCCCAGCCGCGCTCACCACCCGTCCGCCCTCCCCTCCGTCCGATCCCCCACCTGGCCCACCACCGATTCCTGGCCTCATTTCATTCCTACTCCGCTCCCTCTTGCGCACGACCAGTTTCCGCCCTGCGCCAGCCTCCAACGTGACAACTCCCGGCTTCACAATCCCCTACCTCCAGTCCCGTACCAGCATGCTCCCGTCAACACGACGCCCGCATCCGTCCGCCACAACCGCATGCTGGTTGCCATGTCCTCGCTGCGCGCGCCCTGCCCCCCTGCCCCTCGCCCGCTCCGCCCCCGCTCCCGCCCCGCTCCGACCCCCTCACGCCGCCCCGCCCGCCTCCGCCCGCCTCGCGTCCGCCCCCGCTCGCCCTCCGCTCCGCCACCGCTCCGCCACCCGCTCCGCCCGACCCACCGCCCGCAACCGCCCGCACGTACCGCTCCGGCAACCCGCTCCGCACCCGCTCCGCACCTCACCGCGTCTCCGCACCGCTTCCGCCGTCCGCACCCTGCCGCACCCGCTCCGCACCGCTCCGCACCGCTCGCACTCCGCGTCCGCACCTCGCTCCGCACCCGTCCGCACCCGCCGCACCGCTCCGCACTCCCGTCGCACCGCCCCGCAACCGCTCCGCACCGCTCCGCTGCAACCGTCCGCCACGTCACGCTCCGACCGCTCGCACCGTTCCGAAGCCCGTCGCTCCGCGCCGCCGCGCTCCGCCCCCGCTCCGCCCCCGCTCCACAGTCCTCATGCCTCCCTCACCCCGCCTGTTCCATCGACCCTTTACCATCTCCCCGCCCTCTTTCGCCGGTTTTGCATTCCTCCGCTTTGCCACCTGGCAATGCGAAGCCTGCGGGTATTGCGTTATTTATGCGCTTCCAGATTTATATTGATATCGATTGAAATAAAAATTGATTGGTCGACATTAGAGGATATTTGCACTGAGAAGCGTGCAACAATCGAAGCACTATCGATGTTCTGCGCATGCGAAGTTAAGAGTTTCGCGTTACCTTTCTGAATCTGCGCATGCATAGAATATAGAAATTGCAGTTGATTGCTCTAGGCACTGCCGTGCAAAAAGTTAATACTCTAAGGCTTCAAAAAATATATTTACATTTCTATTGGTTAATACATACGTTTGCATATAAGGAAACGAAATTTTATTTTCGTACTGTCCTCACCTGTCCTCTGACTTCCAAAACTCCCTACCCGCGGCCAATCCGGTCACATACCTCCAAAACAACGTCTTATTGCGCATCGTCCACCCCAAAACCCTATGCCGCGTCGATGCTCATGATTTTTCACACTCGTCAACTACTTCTGCTTCTAGTTCTTCTTCTTCTTCTTCTCCTTCTTCTTCTTCTTCTTTTTCTTCTTCAAAAACCAGTGCCCCATCGACATCAGAGAGAAACAAAACCAAAAAACGGAAAAAGTAAAAAAAAAGTCACGAGAGTGGGGGGCGGGGCGTTCTATCGCAACACGGTTGGTTTCCCAACTGGGGAGAGAAAAATCGCCCGACGGACGAGGTCGCGGCTGCAGAAGCGGTGGTTGCCTCCGAATGTTGCGTGTGCTGCCACGGCGGCGGCGGTGGGAGCGGGGGCGGGGGCGGGAAGGAGGAAGACGGCGGCCTATGAAACTTCCACAAATTATTCTTCCGATTTGCCCCCTTCCCCTCCTCGCGGGCCGGCGTGCAGGGTGGGAGTGGGAGGGTGGCCCGCCTGCCCCCTCCTCTCCCCTCCCCTCCCCTCCTCCCCTTGTTCCCCGCGCCGCCTTCGCCAGTGTTCGCGCAGAGCCATGCTTCACGATTGTGGATCACGAAGCCCTTCGATTCGATCTCTGCAGAGCGCCCGGGCCGGCACCGCCGCGCCGCGCCGCTATCGCGGAGAACGCGGGTTCCCAACGCGACGCGGTCGCCGTTGCCCCCCGGCGAAGGAGCCTGACCTGCGGGTCATTGGGATGCGCGGGAGGGGAGAATTGTAACGAGCGCGGTGGGACGAGACGAAATGTAAAACGTTCTCGGATCATCAAGAATCTTTAGATATTTCTCGTAGTGAAAGATTAGGAGTCCTTCACGTATCACAAGGAATTATCGTACGGGCAAGTATGCCATACATAAGAAATCAAGGCTTCCATTGGAGTAGGTAGTGGCCACCACGGATCTACAACTACCGCCAGTCGAACTTGCGGGGTTTCAACACGACGCAGTCGTCATTGCCCCCAGCGAAGGAGCCTGACCTGCGGGTCATTGGGGTGCGCGGGAGGGGAGAATCGTAACGAGCGCGATGGGACGAGACGAAATGTAAAACGTTCTCGGATCCTCACGAATCGTTGGATCTTTTACGTATTGAAGGACTAGGAATCCTTCACGTATCACAAGGAATTATCTTACGGGCAAGTATGCCATACATGGGAAATCAAGGCTTGCATTGGAGTAGGTAGTGGCAATATCGGATCAACAACGACCGCGAGCCAGGCTTGCGGGTTTCCAAAGCTATGCAGTCGCCATTGCTCCCAGCGAAGGAGCCTGACCTGCGGGTCCTTGGGATACGTGGAAGAGGAGTGTCTCAAGTAGAGCGGTGGGGCTATGCCCGCGTTGTCTTGAAATGTCGTTTTCTGAATATCACGAATCTTTAGATCCTTCACCACTGAATGATTTCTTTTAGGGGAAAGCCTACATGAGATCTCAAGGCTTCCAGCGGAGTAGGAAGCGATGGCAATGGATTTACGACAGCTGCGAGCCAGGCTTGCGGGTTCCCAACGCGGCGCAGTCCCTATTGCCCTCCCAAGAAGGAGCCTGACCTGCGGGTCTTTGGGATCCACGCGAGGGGAGAATCGTAACGAGAGCGGTGGGACGAGGCCCGCGTTTTCTCGAAATGTAAAACGTTCAAGAATCGCTTTTAGAAAAATCTATACACCAGCAATCAAAGCTTACAAGACTGGCCTGCTCTGGTTGTAAACCTGCCAACTCAGTGCAAAATCCACGTTAACCAGTGGTGAACAGCGCAAGACTCAATTAAATTGGCCATACAAGAGCAACTGTGACTCATGACCTTCAATAATGTCGTTATTTACCTTGTTTCTACAATCGAACAGGTTGTAGCAGCGACAGATTTACAACGTGCGCGAATCAGACGAGCTGAATTCCAACGCGATGCAGAACTATAGCCCCGAGTGATGAAGCATGACCAACAGCCTTTGAAATGAGCTGAAGAGCAGACGCGAAAGGAGTGGTGGGAAGTTGGTCTCATTTTTTGAATCCTAATTGTAAAAGATTCTCAGATGTTTCGAACCTCTCATCTGCATTTTTTACCTTTGGAAATCTGACGCACTTTTAAAATGTGAGATCGTGAACCGGCGTTTCAAGGTGTCAATGGGTTACTTTACAGAATTTATGTGACCGACACGGCGAGCTCGGCTTGTGAAGTTGAATCACACGAATATTTTTATTCCTTTATTTATTGATGAATTTAATTTATTGGAAACCACCCACGACCGAGCAGGGCTTAATGACTGTTGCATCGGTTGTAAATCGGTCGCCCCACTTCTACAGTGAGAATAGCTGGCGGTGTGTATACCACTTCGATTGCTGTGGCCATACACGAGTAAGCGCGACCCGAGAGACTGAATTGTGCCTTTCATGAACACGATATAATTCGTTTACCGCCACTACCAGATAATAACGAAGCCGTTAGCGTCGGCGACAGATTTCAAACCCTGCGGGCCAGGTCAGTGGTTTTTCAATGCAGCAGTTTTCTAACGCGCCGCAGTCGCCCCTATCCCAAGAGATGGAGCATAGGCCCTTAGGTAATTGGAATGAAAGGATACAACGGTAGGAGAAATTCGTGAAGAGAGAGGTAGGACAACGTCGATTTTTTTCGAATTTGTATTGCTGTTAAGATTCTCGTATTCCGCAATCCACTCTAAACTTTTCTTCCATTTATAAATTGAAGTTTCTTTTATATTCGGAAACATATACAAGTCTTGTAGATTAGATAGATAGAGCGGGGCTTGTACGATTGTCTTGCGCCCCACTACAAGAGCTAGGCTAGCGAACGGCGTTTCACGGTGTATGGACCGCTTCACGTTCCATTAACATGGCCATACACGAGCAAACATGACTCCCCAGCCTAAATCCCACATCTGATTATCCATATTATTAAAATGCACGTAGCAAATTAATAGAGAAACCACAATGTCTCCGACAATGAGAGAGAGGTCTATCATTTTATAAAAAAAAACAGCAACTCTGAAAACTTGCAAAAAGATCTTAATTTTTAATTTTCAATGCGCGCTGTATTTTTTTTCTAAAAAAACTGTTGTCGGATAACACAATTTTATTTGTCGCGAGAAAGAAATGATGTAATAATGAGTGTTCATAACATTGTCGCAGGGAAAAAGGTTGATGTTGTGGAAAATAACGATCACGCGGCTTTTAGGACGGGAATGTATTGCTTCTGGAATGTTCTGAACTCTAACATGCCGTAATGCTTTGGAACAAGAAATCAAAACACCCATTTCAAATAACTTCGTAAATGTGAGAAACCTAATCTTTGTGGGTCATTAAATGTCTATCCATTTAGTTCATATCTTGGCCTTTCGTGTGTAAATTTCACATTTTGAACCCGTGCTCGTATTCTTGCAAGAAAGAAAGTTGCCGTGATTTTTAACACTTATTATTGGCATAACCAAAGAGTCTTTTCAACTACTATTGTATTTTTGGCTAAAGAGTGATTAACATCCGCAATAAAATATTACGTTAATTAATAAACGATACAGTAATTGCTAAAATATTAACGACAATAATTTAGTAACAACTAGAACTAAATATGAAATGTAAATATTTTCATTGCAAACAGTACAATAATGTACTGTACATGACAGTACATTAATGTACTGTTTGCGATACAAACAGTACATGAATTACACTTGTTTACAAATTACACATAACGTAATAACATATCCATGTGTTGTATTTCAGAAACATTTCTTGAGGCAGTCCAAAAAAGCCGTATGGAAATCTCTGGAAAGTAATTTACAATTCATTGTGCATGTGAACCATTACTTTAGTTAACAGAAAAAAACAGTCATATAACAAGCATCTGAATCAAATAAAAATATGTTGATAAAAGTGTTAAATATAAAAGTCATTATACGCACCATTTGGCAGACGGCAAGAAATTAATATTATTCTGCTCGGGAAATATTTAAACGTTTAAGATTGTATTTCTCTTTGGACAGATGAGAAGAAGATAATGTCCCGAGAAACGTAGCTGAGAAAGCATAAATGTTTTGTGAAAAATTATTTCTATTGTTACTTCCTAGAGTTTCTGTATGCACTTAACGATCCGTGCAGCTTTATTACGACTGTGCTGCACTCGTAGAAAGGTTTTATAATCAGAGGTCTTTGAACTATCATGACCGATACCTTTTCTCTGCTTACAGATTTACAACGGCGACAGCGACTGCAGTAGTTTAACTGTGTTTCTGAAAAGAGTTTCATTTTATTTTACAATGTAAACGAGATTGTCATTTAATTTTACAGTATTTCAACTGCTCTAAAAACCGTCTAATTACTAATTCTCATGAGTGCGTTACGCTTGATTAATAAATTCATGGACATCAGTCAACATTTTCATTAGCTCATTGAAACATGTGTCTTTGTATGTTCTTCATAAAACGTAAGCAGTACATCTTTCTTACAATAGTAATCAATGTGTTTAATGTCTATCGGTTTTAAATGTAGAACACATTATAAGGAAAGGAGATCGAAGTATTTTCATAACAATATTTTACTACAATTATTGTGTACGTCATATCAAAATGCTGCATTTCACGGCTACTTGTTAATTACTCATTTGAGTATCTCACCTTACTTCGTGAAAAGAGAAATCATGGGCCAAAAAAACGGTGATTTTTCGACAGATAAACTCTTATTGCTACGTTTTCGACATCGCAAAATCCATAAAGAGGACTGAAACTACTGAACGCAACAAAACAACTAAATTCTTCAACTTAAGTTTTGAAAAAATATGGAGTAATATGCATTAAACATGAAAATAACTAGGTATTATCAAAAGGAAAAGTTTTCAAGAACGGATACATTTGATATTTCAATTTTAAAATAAATAATTAGTTAACTAAAATACTTAATACAGTTTTAGCTCTGCTACAAAAAGTCTATGAACAATAAGTGGAGTTGATAATAAACATTTTTTTTACTTCACAAAAATTGTTACTTATTACAATAATACAGTACACACGTTTTACACAACATTTAAACAGCTTATTTGTACTTATAATGAAGCTTGTTTCCTTGTTTATGCATTTATTAAATACTTAAAAAACGGTCACGTGTAAAATAGTAGTTAAACTGTCTTTGAACCAAAATAAGAATATTTCAGCTTGAGTAAACATACGAATCGCTAGAAATAAATCTCCATCCAAATTATTTTAACTTTACCACTAAAAACATTATTTTAAAATAAATTTTAAATTATTTTTAATGCTGTTTAAAAAGTTTACGTCTAAGAAAAGACGCAGAAATGTTCGTGTATGATTTTGAAATAGACGAAAATCATGAATAATGTCTACTTAAGCAGTCCTGCCATGTTTTTTTTCAAAACGATGTAAACAAAATATTTTCTCAAAGTTGGATTCAGGATTGTGGTATTAATATTCTTCAACGGCCATTGTTGCAACACTTTCCGCAACAACGCAATTGTAATGTTCATGTAATGTAATTCACATGTAACGTTCTTTGATATACAGCGACCGCTTCGAGGATTCTGTAGCTCTAAAGGTGTCGCGTCATTGTAACTGCCAGTGATGAAGTGGACAGCAATTTTTAAGGTCTCCTCTTTCACACGCTAACCATTAGAAACGCTATTCACACAGCAACAAGACAAGAACAGCGTTAAAAATGCCCCTCACGTTTACGTCGCAAATGCTGCCGAAACATACGGAAGTGTTATTACAAAACCGGTTAAAACAACATATTTTCATGCTAGGACACCATGCGTGGAAAAAGCGATTGACCAGTTGTTTCATTTAACGTTTGTTAATTACAAACACGCAATGTGTTAATAAAAAGTGAAGTGTATCGAAACATTGTTGCGATAAAGAGTAGAGCCCCAGAAATTGCATTGAAAAAAATTGCTGTTGAATTTCATCCTCAACATCGCAATTGCGATCAAATGCTCTACAGGAAACTCTTTTGTTTCTGTCAAGTCACGAAAGATAATAAATTTATATGGCACAATAAAGGAGGTGACCAAAGCATACAGCTTATTTCCACTACCAATGATTGATTATTTTAATAAACTTTCCTAATCTTAATCTTTCCAGTGTTATTTCCTATCTCTTTTATGTCCAATTATCTGCTCGTTAATTCATTTCATAAGTAACGTACTTTCGAATTAGCGCGAGAAATTTCCGAATTGTTTATTTATGGCCAACAATAACTTTAAAAGCCCCAGAGTCTAATTGTGTATTTAATGAGACAGTTTATAAAATGTTGCTTAACATGGTCGTAAATTTTTCATATATATTATGTCCACAATGAACATCAAACATTCTTGTTTACCGCTAAGGACAGGTGCACATGACAAATATCTTTGCATAATCAAATTGTGTTCGTTGTTTCCAGTTTTAAATGAGTTCATTTACGTAGCTAAATTAATAAATATCACAAAATCTACGTTTATTGAACCTTTAAATCTTACAGATAGTTGTTTTTGTATCATACGTGAAAACAACCATTTTACGATGTTTGGGTTTTCCGGTTCATTACGCAAAAATTAATTTTAGGTTGAAGTGTGAGAGAATGATTTTTTCGTATGAAAGGAAAATTGTTTTAAATCTTAAAAATTGCCCATTTTAACACCAAATATCCAGAAGAATGAGTAGTTAATTTCCAGCCTGCACACATAAACGACCTGAAGTTTAATACCGTCCTTGTTTTCGAAGAATTTCAAAAGATTTTGACGACAGTTTTGCATAATTTTAAATATACGTTATTTATTCATAATCTTATAAAATGTTAATTTTCTTTTAAAAATATGATAATAATTAAGGTAAATGTAATTATAAGTTTATGAAGATCATACTTGACATTTTGTAAATACAAATTTAAAAATTTCATTATTTTATTGATCAGTCAAATACAATACCTCTCCTTCAGAAGAAAAATACACTAAAACTATTTTCAGAGAGAAACAGCCTTACGGAGAATAATTACCATCGTTTTGTCGCCTACTACAAATTCAATTTAAGAATATGTTTCCTTTAAAACACTTTGTTGTTTCATTGAAACAAATTGTTTTGACACAGATGCCTGACACTAGCATTTATCTTTCTCCGTCAGTTGTCTTTTCTGATGCCAGAGGTCAGTGCTTAGTGTTTAATCAGTGTGGGAGCTTTCACCGTGTGAAGATTTGACGGTGAGAAAACGAAACGGCCTGAAAGAGCTTTGTTGTTACCTTATCGTCCTGTCGGCGTTTCATTGATTACTTTATCGTGTTTGGTTCCCGTAGAAATTTCACCAGAAACTTGTGGGATAGATTTTATATTGTATTAACAGAACAAGTATTGAAATAAACCTGTGTAAAATAATTACACTTGAGATCCTGGAGTCTCAAAAATCGCTAGGAAATTTTAATGACGGTTGTTGCCTGGCAAAAATATGGAATGACTGATAACTATTAAACAGAGGATACGTATTTCTGACTACAGACTGTATTTGTGCAAAATGGTTCTGAAATCTCAACCACAAGTATAAAATGGCCGCGTTATTTCTAAAAATCCCCTGTAAAACATCGTTAGGTAGCCAGGAGACGTCATTTTCTTGTAGGCCTAATTCGTAAAAATGTGTAACGCTTGGACACAAAGATAAAAATTAAAATTCCGTATCTGGAAACTATTTTATAAAATGCAATTTTTAATTTTACAAAATGTTGTTAATTTTCTTTCGACATGCGTCTTTCGGGTTTCTATGGACAAATACTAACAATAATTGTCGGAGGTTATATCCCAATAAAGGATTTATTTAGACTATCCTCCGACAAATCCTGGTCTCAGTAAAACATTTCACATAATTGTTTTATAATTTTTACTTTGTTACTGTATTTTTTGTTTTGTAAGAATATTTTATTTCATTGAAAATATAATTGAAGGTTTTAGTGAAGTAAAGTTTCGTCACTTTTGTAGATTTTACAACACACTCTTCGGTGAACTTTCCACAGTGCAATCTTTATTTTGTAATAGTAAATGAAACAAATACCTCTGAAGATTAGACTATACACAATTTTTCCTTACAGAATAATCGTTTCTCACGACCCTTCGAAACAGAAAATGATGACATTGTTACTTCAATTTAGGGGATAAATGCACAGAGCACTTTATTTTCGTTGTCTTCAGATGTGTTGGCATGATTGAAATTTATTCTTGTAACAACAATGATAATATTCAGAAGGGAAACAAATTATTTTGATGGAAATCAAACAAATGCACGACTGTATCTTTACAAATTTTCATCAACTGTTTGTCGGATTAAAATTCTTCTGCATTCAAAACATGATTTTAAACAAATAACAATCTACTGCTAATCTAGCAAGATTGTAGTCCTAACTTTTGGATAACGATTGCACAGGGTTGTATTAAAACATTACTTTCAAATGATTTAAGGGGCAAATGGCCTAAATTATTCCCAACCAACGACAATCAAGAAGCGGACAAGGAGACAAATGCTTGCTAGGGTAATTTCAGATGATAGTTTTAAATTAATATATTTGTGCACGGCTAGAAGAAGGCAGTAGAATGTATACAATTTATCGTATTGTTTAAATCGCACTTGAAATAATATATATCCATATAATTCCCTACCAAAATATAGACCTTTTCTTTAAAACAGTTTAAAAAGTATTGTGGTAGATCATATAGACACCATTATCTTGCACCAATGGTAGCAATGTGGTATAGCTGTTCTTTTGAAAACACGTTTTTCTTTAAAAATGTTTATGAATGTGAAAAAAATCTTGGTGAGATCTATCAGTACGTATGCGCAATAATACAATTTTTTTCTACAAAAACTTGCAATTTAAAAAGGAAGAAACTCACCGAAAGTGTACAACACTGTTTAAAACCTGTGGACACTTCTGAAAAATTTCTTTGGAATTTAAATATAATAAAAGTGAGAGATCAAATACATTCTTGCCAATCCGCCACCCGGCCGCCATTTTAATTACGGTTTACCGAGGTTAACACAATTGCTTTGCAGTTTCAGAAGTAATGGTAGTATTAAAAACTCTCCCATAGCATAGTATACGTAGTATATATAAAGTATTGTAACGCTTCAAAACATCGTTACCGAGGTGTTGTCCAAAATACACATTTTGGAGGTTCCTTAACTAAATATAGGTGTTGTGGTAAGATATCTTTGGCATTTTTAAAATAATTAAAGATGTTGTCATTGCCAACAATGTTTTTTAATTCAAAAGCTGCTTTTGAATTAAAAAACATTGTTGGCAATGACAACATCTTAAATTATCCTTAACTAAAAATTATTGATTTATTTTTCAAAACATTCGGCGGTGGTCAACACTGGCACTTGGCATAGCTTTTCCGTGGATTTTATCCAAGCGAATATTAAGCAATCAGCGTGGCCTTCTCCAAGGCCGTGGAGACTTTAAACGGATATTTTAATTTTTAGGGTACTGCACATGATGCCATATTTTTCCCCCCAAAATGGTTCCAACATTTTGTTCCAACTATTCATTTGAATAGAAGAAAGCGCTCTTGGTGACACAAGCGGCAAAAATTGCACAGACTCAACTTCAATAAAACCTCCTAAATTTTGAAAATTGCAAAATGTCAACTTTCTTCGAACTACCTTGCACCTTCATTGTGAATGCTATATATGTATTTCTTAACTCATTTGTTTTTTAATTGAATGGATTAAATAAGGTTTAATCAGGCTCGGAAAGCCTGTAGGGTTCAAAAGTCACTTCATAAAAAAATAAGTACAAAAATATACTGTTAAACCCTACTAGTTCTCTTTTTTGGCCTATTTTGAATCAATGACTTAAAATTATTTCAAAATTTGTATTTTTTTGAGCCACTTATTTATTTACCTATCAGAATTTCCATTTTTTCCTTTCTCCTTCTTCCTCCTCCAGGCATTAGGCATTAGGCACCTGTCCGCGTTACAGAACCTACCTGAACGCCCCCCCCCCCGAAAACAAACTTAAACTCGTCGACATCGGGTGATGGTTGAAACACCATTTAATAAGACGTCCCCCACTAATAGAAAGCAAAGTAACCGGCGCGGACCGCAGCTAAACGAGGAGGCGGCGGCGACGGCGACTTGGTCCGCGCTCGCCACCGGCTCAAAATACAGATTTCTTCCTGGCGGCGCGGCTGCAAATCCCTCCTCCCGCGTTTAACCGCGAAAGTGCATTAAGAGGCAGTGGTTTGCCCCGCCTGTAGGCGTAAATCATGGGGAGATGACGGCCTCTGCCTCGCCGCCGCCGCCGCCGCCACCGCCGCGCCGCCGCCGCCGCAACCACCTTGGCAGGCTGGCTTGCTGCAGCGACGGGCCGCGCTAGGCCGGTCTTGTTTGGGCAGGGTTATCATTCCCTCATCAAACACATAGCCCATCTATCCAATAACTTTTATTGAAATATCAATTCTATACCACACATCAGCCAATGCAACCTCGCCTCAACAGACTATACTCGAACACGAATAAAAACCGTTACCCTTTAAATGCCTTCCTAAACATATTTTCCAACAATTGTGAAGAGTAGGAGCAGATTGGAGCTTCCTACCCCCTCCTGTAGCTAGAGTTAGTTTTTAGATAGGTAATAAGAATATTTGTAAGTCATACAATACATATGATAAAGTGATGTAACTGAACTATGTACTTCCGAATGAAAATAAATAAAATTTTAAAAAAGGGTTATCGTGTTTCCCGTAGTAAAAAGACGTAGACAAGCGTATTCAGTCTAGTGTAATACAGAATATCAGAGACTATGGACTGTGTAATTTTAACTAATGGATTGACTTTGTGTAATATTGACTAGTGAAATTTAAAAAACCAATGTGTAATGTATAATAACTCAGACTACCAACTGCTGTCACGTGGAATTATAATCTAGGTGGCGTGGGGAACTTTGTGCGTTCCGCAGGAGGCCTTTACCCTACTAGGGATGATTAGGTTATTGTTATAGTAACAATGATAATAATAATAATAAGAAGATATCAAAAATAATGAAATACTCAAGTCAATGTTAATAAGTGCAATCAACATGAACTCTCATGACATTTGCAAAATGTATGCAGCTTCTCATAATTTTACAAAAATTGGAACGCATTTATTCACAAAGGAACTACACCGTGTTGTTTATTTTCGATATAAAAAGAAAATGTATCCGATTAAAACATGGCGTATGGTAACCTTGTTTATAAGTCGTTACTAGTAAAAAAGCTGAAGTATGCACTCGCATTTGCATATGCAATCCATGCACTCCTTAGCTCTCATAAGTACCTGATAATATTCAATACTGAATGGAAGAGTATAGGACTTAAACGCAAATAACATACATATAAAATACAGTTTTTTAATGTCATAACGTTTGAACTTCCTATCCTATCGTACTCTGTCCTTAGAACACATTTTGATTTTGATTTTTTTTTCATTTAAAACCTATTTATTTCGTAACTAAAAATCTCTGACTGCAGAGCATCAGGAACATCTATTTTATTATTTACTTTACATTTTTTACTAGTTCTTGTTTTGTTTTTATTTATAAAATTAAACTCTATGTATCATTCTAAAATGAAGAAAAGCGAAATTTACTGGCCCAAAACGTCACATTTTTAACAATACGCAAATCACCTGAACAGAACGAAATATGCTGATAAAGATGGGTACCATGAACCTGGAATTTCTATTAATTTAAAATGCAGTTTTAATTTTCTTTCGGAAAAAGTGAATAAATTGCATACTTTTATTCAAGAATACATTAATGGACAATTAATTGAAAATAATTTTTATAGACTTGTACCTACAACTATCAAATTACCAAAGGCTAACTTTGAGTCCACATTTTGTTATACGTTGGTGTCGATTTGGTCGTCGCTAGGCTGTCCTCGGAAACTAAGCTAAAGACATTTGTTTTCAGCGATTCACGATTTTTAGCGATTATAACAAGCGAGTAGAAAGAAAATGCCTTCTTCCGTCAACCATCATACTTCAAATAACACGTACATTTGCAGCTACGTTATGACATATTATTGCGAATTTGAACCCCAGCTACTTGCTTTCTACAAAAACCATCATACCGACAAATTAAGATTATTCATAACGAGTTTTAGTTGTATTAAAAAAAACATGCGTGCTTTCGAAATGTCTCTCCAAAACAGTGAGTAATAACGAAATTATTAATGATGGGATTTCGGGGATTGATTCTTAGAAAGTTTTCCTCAACTAAGAAGAATAAAGGAGAAGAAAACTTTCCATATTATTCTGAGTTCTAAAAGAACTAAAAATAATAGTTAATCAATATTAATTAATTGTAAACTAGGAGCCAAGGTGAAGAAAGTCTGGTGATAAAAAGAAAAGAAAAGGATGTCACTAGACGAATCATGTTGGATAACGAACAATTCACAGAGAATCTAAAATGAGGCCTACACTTAAGGATCAGTGGATGTCAAGAAATTAAACGCTTTCACACCACCATTTTCTATAAAATAAAGTAATTGTAAACAAAATTCCTTTAAAAATAAATAAACATATAAATGACAGTTTGGAATTGTTTAACGTTATTTTCTGGTGTGATATTAATGCTCAAAAGCTATATCTCTGATGAGAGCAGTCGTCTTTATCCTTCCAGAATTGTGACAACAGTTAAGATAATTTAATTTCTTCATACTAATTTCAAACTATGCAAAATTTTGGAAGGATCAAGCTTTTGTGAAACTTACTACTGCAAAAAATATATTTATAAATAGTAAGCAAAAAATTACTAGTAGATTCTGAGCTCTTTTTGTCATTTAGAATGCATATATTTTCTTAAAAGTGTTTATATTATATTTTATTTTCTACTTTCTCAATTTCTCATGATTTTTACTTCGTCTCTGTTTACCGCTTATGTCTTTTTCTAGACTCTCTAATAGTCACAAACGTAGAGATGGAAGTGGTGATGAATTACTAAAATGCTAAAATATGTACTTTCCAAAATTTAAACACATACCTCATGAATCGCAATATTAGAAGAAAATTAGATTTCTTTTCATCAGAGACCTATACATATTTTTCCTCATTGAAGTAGTTTCTATCATTAGTACCACAGTAAGTTCTTCCATTTAGGAATATAATATTGGTGACATTTACTACAAAGCAAGTAATTACTTAATATTTTACAGTGTTACGAAAATTTTCTCTGTTGAAATAAGATTTCCAAAAGACAAGACGGACGTTCACATACAGAATACGAAGGTTCTTTTCTCATTCACTTACAGCACAAAACATTGTATTATACATTGAATAAAAGGCATTTAACATAAATTGAGACTCCTGTAATAATTTACTCGCACACAAAGATAATAATCATTTACGTTACGATGCACAAAGGTAAAAGAACAATTTAGATTCTGTAATACTACAATACGTTAAGTACCTTACATAGAGCAAAAACTCCACTTCTTGTAAACAACTAAGCATTTTTAAGAAACTTAAAGAACTCAAAACTCTGCAATCCGATCGCAAGAAAAAACGACTATCAGCTAGTAATTTACGATATTTTTGCGAAGCATTGTAGGTTTATAGGGGGTCGTAAAATACCCATCGGCGAAAAGGGAAAAAGACCTGGTTGGCTCCGAATGCCATGTGTCTGCAGAGAGTATCACCCACAATAGAACAATCGTTTCGAAGTCATAGACTTGGCGAGAGACTTTTTACCTACATTTACACTTAACGATGTAGCAAATGCAAGAATGCGGCGGGACACAAAGCTGAAGCTGCGATGCGTAATAATTTTGTGTCATTATCTCCGAGTAGAAAATTGCTCAATTCAAAACTTTCAACCCCAAGATATAATTTATTTTTTGTCATAGAGATTCAGAGAATATATTAGCCCTCCAGAAGGTTAATACTTTTCAGAATGTTCTGGAAGATCACTCAAAAGGAAAATATTCGTTTACTTCGAAACTATTACAATTGGTGGTCGTGAAGACACAAAGGTGACCGAATCCCAAATACGTTTCTAATCAGCACAGTGAATGTTAAGAGTACTTAGAATTTTCAATCACATTCTCTAATTTAAAAATGAATTAACAAACCACTTCATTTTTATATTTTCTCAAACGTTCTCTTTTTCTCTCTTCAGAAACGTGGCTTTTGATCCATTGAAGGAAATATTTTTATGTATTATAAAATATTATAGACCGAGGTTACATATGTTTAATAATAATAATAATAATAATAATAATAATAATAATAACAATAAATATGAAATAACCTGTATATTTTAACTTAGGTTTTCGAAATCATTTGTTCACGAACAAGCTTCAATGTTTATTTTGTGTGAATACAAGGGTAAATTAAGTTAAAAATTTGTCGAACAAAGTTGTGTTAACTGATAGAGTAAAACAAAATACAATACATCTGAAGGAGTTAACACTAAATCTCTTTAATTATCAATAATGTATACAAAATCTTACTTGTTATTAAAACGAAGAATCGTATTTTTGAAGCAGATTTGTCTTTTTTAACTTTCTTACAATTGTTAATTCCTTTAATACATATATTAGTGAAAATCTCGTATCAATATGAAATATATCACGCACGTGTATCTTAACAAGGAAAGAAAACCTGCTATTACACTAATTTTCCTATTTCACCTAGTGTCTTTCAATAGTACGCCATTTCTCTTAGCCAATGAACCGAGGAAAAGATCAAACCATAAAATTAGTAACTTCATTATCTGGAACACCCTTTTCACATGTCGCCACCTTCTCAGTGATGTCGAAGCCAGGATTCCAAGCATCAGTACCATGCTTGGCGCGAGCATTCTCATGGAACTCGTGAAAGAAACGGACGATGGTTTTATTGAGGAAGTCGTTAAACCCTTTTCTGAACGAATGCAAGACTTAATTTTTTTTCATAATTTTCACTGTCTGTAATTTCTCAACCGGAGCAAAAGAAATGAATACTCTGCCATTCCATATCCTCTGCCCATTTCCACCCTATTTTTCCACGCGTCTTCCGTTCTTGAGTCAAAGAACATACGCCGAACATGTCTTCTGTTGGAGGCCCCATACATACCGGGTGGCGGCGGCGGCGGCGGCGGCGGCGGCGGCGGCGCTTGAAAAACCGAATTTATTTTCGGTCTGGTGATTCATGAAAGCCGCTGATCGGGCGCGGGAATGGCTTAATTAACGGATACGAAATTACGGTGTCGGTTCTTTGGAAGGTGCGCGTCGACGGGGGACTAAACGGAACCCGCTCCCCCTCCCTTGATATTAATGAATGGGTTCAGAAACACACTTGTCAGTGCCATGCAATTGCCGTATCGCGGTGCCCGAGCGGCGATAGGGGGAACTACGATGCTAATCAGTTGTCTGCTTTCATTTACACACATGTCGCGATATGGGACTCCATTCATCCAAGCTGGGCTTTACATTGTGGAGTACTTGGACGAACAAACAGTACATGACATTACGACAGCCTTATCTGTAAGACAATAGGAGGAACTACGATGCTAATCAGTTGTCTGATTTTTATTTACACACATGTCGCGATATGAGACTCCGTCCATTCGAGAAGTGAATCAAATTGTTATAGTTTCATTATAAAATAATAAATCATTTAAAACATGGTACGGTGAGGACAAGAATATCTTTAGTGACGTAGCTTCGATATCAAAACTAGTACCAATCGGTCGCTGCAATAAATCTCATTCTGAGCGCACCAATTGAATTCTCACACTCAGTGCGTCACGCGACAGCAAGGCTCCAAAGAAGAGCCGGCCGGAAATTAAATGTATGCTATTCTCATGTTGGGTCATTCATCAGCAACATTATTGATATGTTTGTTTTGTAAAGAACTGCAGCAATATGTGTCCATATATACTATACTACGTTAGTGTTTTATTCATGAAGTGTGTTTCGGTAAAAATTTATTGTAGTGTTTGTTTTACAAGAATACTTTAGTTGTTCTTAAGTCGTGTGCGTGGTACTTCTTGAGAAACCATTTTGGATCGTTTTGTTCAGCAGCGTTTTTGCGGTTGCAAGCCTCTATTTTATATCGTTATAGAATTTATCAAAAACGTACTAAAGTATCGGAACAGTGATGTGCGTCAGCGACGAGCCACCGGTTTGTCGATTGGTCAATAAAGATCGATTCTTATCAAGTTAATTTGAAAATAAAGGAGCAAACACTGATTAATTTTACGCATGAAAACAATGTATTATGAAACTTAAATTATAATTTCTTTACATTTAAAAAGGTTTCCAGGTCAAATAACTTATTATTTAAGTGTAAAGTATATTGTTTAATAATGTCTGTACTTGGCGCGAACGGGCCAGGGCCTTCCAAAGCGTCGCGACCTCGCGGTCATGGGTTTAAGAGGTACGTGTGGTTAGCACGAAGATGTCCCACCATATTCTAGTCTTCTTAACCTGAGAAGCGAGTTTTCTGGTCGTCTCACACCAACTTATACTGGGACACTGTAAGGAAAACTGACACTATAATCTTGTTCGTCAGACCTGGTCAATGAGCTAAACTGTGATGGAATTTTTCAATAACATAAAATTTTATTTAAGAATCATTTGCGTAGATATATTCTTAATGTGTCTAGAAATTTTAAAGTACACTTTGAGTATTCAGAAGATTGAAAAATTGAATAACAATGGTCTAAAAATTAAAAAATGACAAGATATTATAACAAAAAAATGATATCACTCTAAACAAACGTTTATGAAAATTAGGAAAAGAAAAATAATTAGTTGAATTTCTCGAATTAAAAGCATATCTAAGGTTTCACAACAAAATGTCGGCTGTTTTACCAATCTTGAGGTATCAGATTTTGCCGAGAACAATTTGCCAGCGCTAATCAGAAAATCATATCCATTTTTTCTCATTATTTCAAAATTGGCTTCCAGGCATAAACAGAGACGAATATTGCCAAACGTAGGAAAAGTTTGCATTATTCTTCACTATGGTAATTAGATTACAAGATACCTAACGTAGAATTTGTTTAATACAACAAACACAATCTAAAAAAAATATTATAATATTTCAAGTACGCGAAACTAATAATAGAAGTTAGAGTGGAATATCAATTCAAATATTTGATGGAAAGTATAACGAAAACGATAACATTACAAATCATTTTTAAATGAATCGACTTAAGTTTTCAAGGCAGTAGATCGAGTCTCATAACCGTACCGCAACCGTAAATTAAAGAGTGGTAACGTAACAATAAGATTTTGAAACGACATCCGTATCATCTAATATTTAAATTAAAAATATTTCAGGACTTGTAATACATTACTCTGAATACTGTACTTCTAAGGTATTTTTATCTCATTGATAATGAATTATTGTGTAAATAATTCGTGCATATGTAATAAACATATTCGTGTATTACTATATTAATGAGTTAATTGTGTAGTCTACTACTCTATTAATATCTGTGTGCAATATTAGTGTATAGTACGTACGTAAAAGAAAGGTTGTTTAAGAGTTGTGCGTTAAATTAAATATCATACCGTTAACCATTATGTGCATTTTTTTCGTGAGCAACAGTGCAAATAAAGGCAGCATTAGTAGCTCTTGCCTTATTTTCCTATTAGCAATAACTCCGCCGAAAAACCAACAGCCGCGCAATCATCAGCGACGGCAGGATAAGCTCAAAGCCCCATCGTTTATCGTGTAGCGCGAAGTGCGCGAACCACGAACGATTAAATTAAGCGCGAAATTACGCCGGGGCGACAAACCATCGACTTATTGCCGGCGTCGATTGGCCAGAACCGGTATGCCCGCCCGTCCGCCCGCCCGTCCGCCCACCCGGGCTGACACACAGCGCACGTGACCGCCCGGGCGCCACCGCATCTGACAACTTTTTTTGGGGGGGCTCATACGCAGATCGGATCTCCCGGGATCGCTCTCGTGGGGCCTTTTCGACACCTACTTAGTGGCGATCTCTCGCGTCAGGGATCTCCAAACCACATCGGCCGTCACGGCAAACGCAACTCGTTCATTTAAGCGGCAAGGAAAACGGAAAACTAGTAGCGCTACAAAAGCACACAATTTCTCGTATTAATTCTAAATTTGATATTTTCGGAGTTCAACAAAAATGAGACTTACGTCATTCTTTTAAGCATCCCTTCTTCTATCCGAGGAAAAAAATTAAGAATAAATTTGAAACGGTTTTTATGAGTTAATTTTTTTAATTGCTTATTTTTCGCGCCAAATTACACGAAAAACTGGACGTTAATATTTTCGAAAAATTGAACGTGAACTAGTTTAAATATCTGCCTTTACGGAAAAGTTTTTATTAAGTAAAAAATATAAATCTTCAATCTAATAGTTGTAGGATGACGACCAAAGGTATTGCACTGTTGCAGTTTTCAAAACATTTGGGACTTCAACGAACATGAGACCTACACCGTTCTCTTAAGGGTCCTTGAATTGCTTCAGATCGATTGAGAAATATCAATTTTGAAGAAAATCTGCCTAACGGTTTAGGCGCTAGCGTTGCCAACAGACGTCTGGCCGGCAACCGATTTTTCTGTATCAAAGACTAACAAAGGATTCTGGCTACCTAACGTATTAAAGGACATTTTTCTATATTTAGCAAACAGAATTTATCCACTTTTGCCTTACCAGGGAGCTACAATAAGAGTTTTTCTACCGACAATTCGTCGTTTCCCGGCGCTCCAGCGATAACATAATGATGCTACTTTGTATGGGTGAGTAAATAAAAAGTCTATAAAAGACTCAAAGACGTTAGCATAGTTGGGATGAAATAAACGGGTTTGATAAAACAAGGGAAATGATAAATTGTATGGATTCTTGAATAAGTGAATCAAATATGCAGTAATAAAATAAACGGACACCATGCCACTGCAACTGATTACCTATTTCGGCATTTTTACACTAAATGCTTGTATGCAGCATAGAAGATAGAGTTGGCTTGATATTTTTCTCAGGTACCTCACTTTATTCCTTGTTTGTCAGGTTCTGACTTTTTATCAGCGTCATGAAAAACGCAACACTTTATTTTATTAGTATTAAAAACGCAACACTTTACTTTAGTGGCAAGAAAAACACAACGCTAGTATTTTAGTGGCACGAAAAACTCAATACTTATTTTAGTCGCGCGAAAAATGCTACACGTATTTTAGATGCACACTTCATTTTAGCGCCACGAAAAATACAGCACTTCAATTCAGCGGCCCGAAAATTAGAACACTTTAATTCACCCGCCAGAAAAACGCAACAGACAAAACAACAACAGACTCTTGTTTACCTTGGTACTTGGTTTACCTCTGGGTTCTTGAACACTGCCTAAATATCTTGATATTCTGTATATCAACAAAAGTAATCAAAACCTGTTCTGAACTTTATATGCAGCTTTGGTACAGATTTTAGATTCGATGCATTAAGTAAACACAAAACATTACAATTTATCAAATTACTTTTAGTAAAAAAACACAAATTGTAAAATACATTCAATTTCAGGAGACAATGTGTTAATAATTAGTCAAATTATTAAAAAATCTAATAGGACGTCAAAAATTCGAAATAATACATTACAAATATCAATTGTGTGAAACAATCATTATTTTAAACTGTGTCAGTCTAATAATAATATTAATAGTAATATTAATATTAACAATAATAATAATAACAATAATAATAAATGACTCATTTTCATAGTTCTTTTTAATTTATCCAAAATTAAATGAAGAGAATGAAATTAAATGAATGTTCTCTCATTTTTGGCCGTCATCCCGCCCCCCCCCCCCCGTCTTTTCACAATTGCATTGAGATATCAGGTAACACGTCATTCCAAAAGGCAAAAATTACTAAAATAGTTTCATGAACATACAACAACGAAAATTTGTCTTTTACCCTTATTATTCCAAATTTAGATAAATACAGAAATCCTGCCTTCAAGTTATCTGAATGAAAGGCGTGAATAGCGTGAGATTGTGTGACAGGCATGTGAGTTTTCAAGAGGCACTCATTGTCAATCCCTTAATACCCATTTAAATTTAATCTAACTTAAATAAAATAAAATATGTCAACAATTAAATTAACACGTTTATGGTTTATGGAAGAAGAAATCAGAAAATAGAGAGTGTGTGTGAGTGTGTGTGTGTGTGTGTGTGTGAGAGTGTGTGTGAGAGTGTGTGTGTGAGTGTGTGTGTGAGAGTGAGTGAGTGCGTGAGTGCGTGAGTGCGTGAGTGCGTGAGTGAGTGAGAGAGTGAGTGAGAGAGTGAGTGAGAGAGTGAGTGAGAGAGTGAGTGAGAGAGTGAGTTAGTGCGAGAGATTCTTTGAATTACAATGGGTTACGTAAAAATCCCCTGGCAATTTTCGAGCCAATTTGGACATATGCGGTTTTTTAAAGCCTGCCCTTTCTCGTGAACAATTAAAATAGGTGGTTTAAATAGCTCTCTGAAACTCTTACTTCTATCCACAACAATCCAAACAGCAAGTACCCGAAGGTCACGCGTCTTCGGGCAAGGTAGTAGTTTCTATTTCTTCTCGTCGCAGATCTTCATAAACTAACGTGTAGTTACGTAGATAATTGACTTCTCTGTTAAGATACATCCTTGCCCTCAAGAAATATATATTTTATGTTAGCTCTGATGCGCCTTTCAAAGAAATCTTCAAGTCGTTACCACGGGGGAAGAAGACTCATCGTTGATGTTCACGTTTTACGCGCTTAAGAGACAATGCAGTTTTGGTTTGTTCACATCCAAGTCGTAAAACGATTTAAGATTCTTCAACATTGAAGGGAATGCCAGGGTAGCAATTATAGTCTAAGTGTTTTTAAAGCATTATCATTGTACTTTAAGTCGCAATATAATATTCTATAGATCTATTTTCGAAAATTTTACATAAATTTATAGTTCTAGGAATATTCTGAGTGAAGGAGTTGCATTCGTTTGGAAGGACCAACAAATAAAAGTTGTAATTTTCTTTTTATTTTGAAATATAAACTACCTAGTATATTCTTTTTAATTATTAGTTTTGTCTTATAATATAAACAAAAGAATCATGCAAAAATGATTTCATAATATAAATAGTTCTATCAATATGATATATTTTAATTTGGAAAACAGACTTAATACTTTGCGGCGCCTGTTTGACTATTGTAGAGTTGTCTTTTCTTACGAAAGTCGCAAGGCATCCAATAAAGCAGTGAATAATGGGCCAGAAAATTGTTAACGACGTGACGCAGTATGTTTTGATAGACAGGCATTTTCCATTTGCAAGCGGATCCTCTCATGCAAGAAAGAAGCTTAAGTGACAAAGGCATCTTGTGGGAACTACAGACGAGGAGTATGATTTTGTAGTAACATCACGCAACGCACGCGGTACTCTTGTACTAAGAAAAACATTTTTACGAACTGAATTTAAATATCTCAACGTCAAAAATCATGATATGCTAGATAGAAGTTACCAATATCGAAAATTTCATTTACCCAGAGAAAATATTGCAGCACAAAATCTAAACAGCAAAGGATATTTATAAAAATACTAGCGGCTTACAAAACTAAGAAAAGATGATGAATTGGGATATATAATAATAATAATAATAATAATAATAATAATAATAATAATAATAATAATACATTTATTGTCAGAGATATATAAGAGAAATTATTGCGCCTACATTTTGACAGAAAATAAATTATAACCCGGCCCTGGTAACACAAAAATGGATAAAAGTTGTTTCCATATATAGTAAATCACTTGTCATAACACATGTCGGAAACCGTGTTTTGTGGAATCTTAATGCCGAAAACCCTATTGACATCAAAACGTCTGTCTGTCCGGCCGTCTGTCTGTCTACCTGTTTGTGGTCAACACTAGTGACTGAAGTGTTAGAATGATTTTCTCAGAAATTAATATTCTCCAATGAAATTTAAGAAATTTAAAGATCTGCGAATTTGAAACTGATATATTGAGGGTTTGTTTGGGGCGTGGGGTACTTTGTATGAAGTCTCAAAAACGTTTTCAAAATATTCTCAAAAATGGCTTCAAATTTTGATAAAAGTTTGCCCTCGGGTAGCGTGAAGATTATTGAAAAGATTGGCGCAGGTCTCACATAATTCTTCCCCCTCTGATAGAGTAACGGAAGACTATAAAATTTGGGAGCGTCCAATGTTTGTTCAACTCACAGAGTTTCGAAAATTGCAAAAGTTACAAATAATGCCAGAAAGTACGTTCTGTCTCAGCATCAATAGTATCAAGTTGTTTAATGTGAAGCAGGAAGAAGTTTGAAATGAAACTTTTGGGCCCTTTGCTGCTGAACGCTAGAACTAGGCAGTCAATTGAATGCGCAAATGTTTGCGAATGCAATTTAATATAACAAATTTAACTAAATGTAAATTTCTGGTAAGAAATTTTCACACGAATTTCCAAGCTTATTATGCATTATGGGTAAGTGTCCACAATTTTAAATTAAGGTCTTGAATATACTTATAATTAAGTATATAATTATCTTTTAAACAATAATAATAATAATAGTAATAATAATAATAATAATAATAATAATAATAATAAGCATAATAATACGAAGGTAAGATCAAATACTAAAAGAGCTTAAATTGCTTAAAACATAAAGCCCTTCAGCTTTTAAATTAATTAATATTAACGGTTTGTTAACTGAAGGTACAGTAAGAAAAATTAATACATTTGGTTACACGTATAACCAATTTCTTTTGGTTTACCCAGATCAACTTTGAAAACGTCTCCACACATTTCTCATTGCATTTTCGGTATTAGTGGCCTATTTTGGCCCGGCATCTAATACGATAAATCAAACGCCATTCCTTCCGATTTAGCTTTCCAACCCCGTTATTTAATACAGAAGTTTAGTTCGCATCCCCTTACAGAAACTTTGGAATCCCCTACTCTAACCGCGAATCATTCTTCCTTTTCCAACCGCAGTAATGTGATTAACTCAGGGTTGACGACCGGGTCAACTCTACGCAATCGTACATTTTTCAACCGGTTGCTTTTGATTTTGTAAATTATACAATACCGCTCTGACAGGAGACGAAGGAAGTGTGTCTTTGTTACGAAAGGCTATGAGATTTATCATGAGCTTTCCGACGTCGAGCTATTCCCTCGTTAGAAGATCGTGACAAGTTCGAGAAAGTTAGTTGTGGCGCTTTGCTGCCATCTTGGTGGCGAGGGTGGGAGACGGGGAGAGGGGGTGGGTGAGGTGGGGGAGGAGTAAAAGGGCGAGAGGGTGGCGGGGAGGGGCACGCTTTGGCTCGCTCACGGGCTTGAATCGGGCGGGAATGGGGCGGTAGAGGGGATGTCGGACAGTTTATTGCCTACCTACGCGTGAGAAACTAAATAGTATACGTTCCAATAAAAAAAACATGATTCAAGTCAGGATAACTCTCTAAATAAGTCTTTTTTTTTGTACGAGAGATGGCATTTTTTTGCTGACTTTGACTTACTAGGGCCTTCATCGAGTTACCAAAATTATGTTGGTATCACTAACGTACACACAGTTTGAGTTGCCTTGCGATGGCTAGCACGTTTACGGGGTTTAAACTCACAGATTAAAATATATTACCTCTCAAAACTGACAATTTAGTGGTTCGAGTTTTGTTGTTGTTTATACATGGACTATGAGATTTGTTTACACATAATTTGCAACCTGGTGTTCACATTTAGGATTTCAATATGAGAATTTTAACCTCACACTACGACATGTAGCTACCCTCTCTCTTACCGATGGTTTGCACAGCTGCGTTAATTTATGTAGCACTCCTATGAAAATTTGACAGATAATTTATTGTCAGTTTAATGTGTTGTTTAGTAACATTGCTTTTCCAGAAACTGAAGAGGACCTCACAAATGAGGTCGAAACGTTTTTTAAATTTATACTTTTGTAACCTGACTTTAATCATAGTTTGTTATTGGAATGTTTCATTTATCCAGTGATTCTTGAACTAACGATTCAATCAAAAAAATATAGTTATTTTTGTTAATTCAATTCAATAATGTCTTATTTTACTTGATGTTTTATTTATCGGTAGGCTATTATTAATTGGTTGGAATGTATAAATGATATTTGATGTACCGAAAGTGAAAATAATGCATGGGTAACACCCCTGGAGTCATCTTGTCTAAGCAAGTGTTTGTGTCATGAGGTAAGCGACATTCCCAGCGCAAAAACGTCAGAGACATTCAGGAAGTCATACCTCAAACTTAAAACGTGCATTGTAATGCAATACAACAGACCTAATAGAGAACACACCAAACCATTTACTCCCAATGACCATTTCCAGTTTGTCATCTAGGGAACACTTATGGTACTTCCATTTCTGCTGACACCGGGTTTATGGGCAGCCTATCCGTTACGCAACAAAAGGGGGAATAATTATCAAAAAATATTATTAGAAGTTATTTAGGCGTCATACAGAAATATATTTTTGCAATTTTGGTATTTTTACTCTTAAAAGAGCATTCAAATAATTTCCACTCAGTGCATAGATCAGTTGTAAAAGGACGAAGTAAAACTCATTTCAAACAAATAAAAAACAGATAATAACATTGTACGAAAGAAATGCTTCATAATTTCAGTCTGCTGACATTCCTGACACAAAGCACTAACTTTGCGCCGGACTGACGAAGTCACAACATTTTTCCATTTTTTATCGACAACCTCTTCCAGAATCAGATTTTTTCTGCACCTTAAGATCAAAGAAACTTATTGCTAAGTAAGTTAGTATAAAATATAGAGCTTGACATATCTAGAGATATATCTGAGATACTGATAATGATATTACAAACTAATAAAATGAAGTTACTTGTTCTTATGTTCTACACACACTGGTCTCTAAAACAAAATGTTTCTTCTATCTCCGTCTCATGAACATGGATGTCAACTAATTACGACAATTTAAGTTTGGGTAAATAGCACTCTGTATTAAATTTTGTTTCTTCTTGAGACTTTTGCAGCTTCAGAGGATGTTGATTTCGACTATCTGCGACGAGTACATACTATGTCTCTCATGAATTGAATTGAATTGAATTGATGCCTTATTTTATGTGGCGAGACTCAGGCCACGAGGCCTGCTCTTCCAACTGACCACGCAAATTTCGCTTTTAACGTATACGTTTTTAACGTATTCAGTTTCAACGTCAATAATGAAATGAAAATCGCAAACTACACCAGCACTATTGCAGCTTTAGCACACTTACAACATAGAAAATAGTTAACCGGTGCAATAGAAATGTATGTAGCACCACTGACGATAAAGGGCTAGCTCAATTTTCTAGAATATATTTTGAATAACATAGTATGTAACCCATTTGTAAAGATTCCTTACAATTTTCATGTGATTTTCAGACTTGCAAACGGTCGTATTTACGACCAAATTCATTCACACACTGAAGACAACGAACGCCTTTCCAAAGAAGAAAATGTTGTATTTGCTTCTCTGTGCCATGTAGGTTGTATTAGGAAGCATCAATAATACATTTCAATGTGCTATTCTCAGCAACTGTTCCTTCTTTATTGTTTATCTGAATGACAATGTACAGTATTTGTAATGAGTGTACACATCATAACACTGTCGCGATTATGGCGACACAGTTGAGACAACGGACCCTTAGCTACACTTGGCATCTTAGTTATGACACGAAATTTAATTCAGAAGACAATGTCGTACATTCCCCTTACACGCTACAGACACAAGAAGAAAATTACTTTGAATTCGTAATGTAGCAGCAGCGCTACAACGTTCAATAAAAATTTTAACTTACAATTGAAAAATGTAAACATGGAAATGCGCACGTAACTTGAGCTATTGCAAATATATTTTTTGCAAGTTTTCATAGAAATCACAACTTCCACGTATTATTTATTGATTGAAAATTTGCACTTTGCGGTACGAGTATGTCAAAGTAACACTTTGCTGGACGCATACTAGTACGTTCGGGTGGCATAAAGTAGGCATTATAACAGCCATATAAAGAAAACGCCGGATTCATGTTAATCAACATGACTACCATCTCTCTTGATTTGATCAGAAAAGTATTTACGTGTATGTTTTCATGAATTGGAACTAAACAAAAAATAATGTACTCAATTCGTACGGAAATGTATTTGGCATACGCATTTCAAAATACTGAATTAAGCTTCTAACGTCGCCTTGTTCATTAATACTTAAATCGTACGTCTAAAGCTCACTTTCTTTGCAAGTTACGTAAATGACCATTCAGTAAAAAAAATCAGTTAAAGAAAGCAATTTCAAATACAACCAACTTGTACCGGGTATTATAAAAACAATGCACGTTTGTTTGTGCCACAGTAGAATAGAGAAGTAAGCACACATGCTCAAACGTTAATCATTATCATCATCATCATGAAGGCTAAAAAGTGCATTGCGCTGCCGCCATGATATCGAGCGTTCGTAGAATTTGTAATTTGCCGGAATGTGGATGAGAATTCCCGTACCAAAAGAGACACTACGACTCCATCAACTCTCAACCAATTCTCAGAATGTCTCGTAGAAATCTCCCAAGAATATACGAACCACAAATGTCGTCCGCCTTACAACGGTGGACAGCGATAGGCGAAAATGAGGTTTTCAGTTTTGAACCGTCGCACACGCAATATTTTCTTCACGCAGTTATTTTTACTCAATAAACAGCCGTAAGAGATTTATTCTATCCGACAGTAGTTGACACATCTTTCATGTTCATAACTTTTGGAGTGCTGTTCACGATTAATGATAATATACTTATATTCCATAAATTTGATGCCGAAATTGTGGTGCAATAATTTAATTTTGAGGAAAATGTAATTTTCATTCACAGTGCCGACCAAATTTTTATTCTCACAACGTTTTATTCTCTAGGCTCTTGTTGATAACGTAGCGGTTGTTGTTAAAGACATTGAGTGATCTTGTACTTTTGCAAATAAAAATGGTAGTATAATTAATTATTTGTTTTGATCAGATTTCAATTTATCACTACTGTAAGAATTCAAGCATCTACAAGGAAACAAAAACGTTTTCTATGATATTCTGCTCCATTTTCTTCGAAGTTGCACCGTGCATACATTTGAAACAACTTTTCAAAATAGCATTGATTATTACACCACGGGGATTTTCTGTACATTTTAATCTGAGTTAAAGTTGTAGTTTTAATCAAAATAAATAGAATCAGAATATTCTAAAAACACAATAGCAGCTTTTCTATCACAGTTTTTAAATTTCATGTATAATCGGTATACAAAAGTGACTCTAAAATCTTGTTATTTTTTAGTTAAAAAGTTTAACAATATGCGTAGAAAGTAGAATATTTATATTTTAAAATGCTATAGATATACATATATAATACGCAGTATACATATACTCAAATAGTTTATCTCTCATCGCGAAATAAATGGATTAGAAACTTTTTCCTCCAATATGAACATTTTTAATATGTCAGTTTTCTTGTTCACCGACGACATACGGATTAGTTTTCGCTCAGTACGTATTCCGAACTTTGACCGGTTATCCAGATTAGGTATTCGAAATACCCTTACGAATAGTTGAAAATAAATCTGATATCAGTCCTAAAAATTTAGGTTTCTTGTTTGTAACCAGGAAATATCCTCGTATTTTTCTGATCTGATGTCTACCCTAATCGATTAGGCCTAGATTAATTGACACAAATGCGTAAATGTTACCGAATTAATATAGTATGCTATAATGCGACCAAACGCGATACCTAAGCGCACCTTTGTTCTATTTATCGATATCAAGGTCTTCAAAAATACTCTTAATGACATGCAAATGAAATTTTAAAATTTGCTTCACAAGAAATGACCAATTAATAAACGGAAAACTAACAAAGATCTGACATAATTATGATACGATGAACCTTTTTCTCCCATATAAACTAATGGCAAAATTTCCACCAAGTTATGAGTTCTGTCAATGAAGCTGAATTAGATCAGATATGCATGTCATTCAATGAAATTAAAATTTATCTTCTTTATGTTGAACATTCTACGCAACTTACTAAATTAATTACTAGTTCAAAAGTTTAACGTCGCTGATTTTCCAAACTACAGGTTTCCTCTTGAGACAGCATTTTATGTCGAACTCTTTCCCAAACCCTTCAAACAATCAAAATAAAGAAAATAATATTAATAATGTGCTAGAAGCCGATCCGATGGCGCTCGCTAAGGAGGAGATCGCTAAGGCAGTAGTGCAGTGGCGGTTTTGGACCAATGGATCGTGGGTTCGAGTCCCGCCTCAGGGATGGTTATATTGTGTGCGTCTCTGAATGTGTGTGTGTATTTCATCATTCATCATCATTACTATTTCACTCCATTCTCCAGAGATAACTACCATGGGGTGTAACAACGGGATCAACGTTAAAATGATGATCCTCCAATAGAAAGTAGCGTGCATCTACCCGATATTCAAGACTGAGCCCCGGTGGGATGCACGTATTGCGTACCATGATTGTGCCGAATCGCGAAACAAAACAAAAAATAGATCTAGAAACTAATAAGAATTCTCACAAATTGCACAGCATTTACAGTTTTTAGCACACATTTTCCTGTATCAACTTCTTCGTAAAATGTAATTTTATTGAAGAAAATATTCACTAAAAATATGTACACTGGAAAATGATTAACCACAAATTTTGCATTCATACACATAAGAAAACACATTACGAACACGTTCATAAACTTAGAATACACTGCAACTCGAAAAACACTTTCAACTTTTTTCCGTGAAATTACATAAGAATTAGAACTAAAAATACCCATAGCAATACTTTTCAACAAAACATTCTGATCAATTAAACTGTTACATTTTATTTAAAATGCAGAAGTATATATAAAATTACTGTTGTTATTTGCTTACAGTGTATTGTGCTTCTTTGGTGTTAAAATTATTGTATATTTATGTAAAAAGCTACCGTAAACTAAACGTAGCTTTCTCTAACGTTCCTCAAATAACTTCACTTTTTTCCCCTACTTCTTCTTCGTCCTTTTCTTCGCTTCTTTTCTCTTCCCTCTTCCTCACAAATTTTATCATTTTTAATTTTAGACCCCTTCCCCTGAACGTCTCTTCTTTTCTCTTTTACGAAACTTCCCTTTCACTACTATGTACAACTTACTCAGTACTATTAATGTTCGGCCCTAAGCCGCCATCCTGATTGAGGTTTTTCTGGGTTTACTCAATCGCTTAAGGCGTATGCCGGGATGGTCCCTAGGTTTGTTCTCCCAGACGTAAATGTACAGCTTGTCCTCCCCTCTTAAAATGTTACTATTCTAAATGTATGTAAATTCAGTGGTTAGGCGGAAGAGCAGGTCCTATGGCCTGAGCCTCGCCATTAATAAAGACATTATTATTATTATTATTATTATTATTATTATTATTATTATTATTATTATTATTATTATATTGACGTATCCGAAACAACATATGCACTTGCATCTAATGGATCCACAACAACATAAATCATATCCTTTGTATTATTCCTGATTATCTCTACACAATTTTTACTGCAAAGGCACGAAATTTATAACATGATTTGTGTCTAGCGATAATTTATAAAATACCAACACAACTGTAATATAAAGCAAAATAATCTGGTCTATACTATCAAAATTACTTCGTTAATAAAAACTAAGTACACACAACGGTTCTTTAAGAGAAAATCATGACTTGAGATTCTCAGTATTGTGTTCTGTCGATAACTCTTTAGGAGCAACTTTCGTATAACATTGAGTTACATATTCACTTTGATGTAGTTAGAGTCGTTTATATTCGTAAATTCCATCAAGAAACGATTAGTCTTTTACACAACAATTCTTACTCTCCAAGTGATTTCAGCATTCATTATAGACGTTGCGATAATATATTTAAAATCAAATGAACGCAGTAAAGAAGAATATTATTTATTATTTTTACTTTCCAAAGAAAGAAAAATGAATAATTCAGCATCCTTGTCTTCTCTGTCCAGAAACCCGGTCTTCGATGACTATATTCGCTGCTCACGTTGAAAGATTTGTTTAAATGCCAAAATGTGATGGATTTGATTAAATTCATTTCGCTTGTCATCGATTTCTTCCTTCATTTGATCGTTTATTTTCTCCCCAAAACTTGTCGGAGTAGAGTTGAGAGAATTCCTCATATATGTACATTTTAAAACGACTAGTGCGTTTATAGTAATATATAGATGTTAATTGGAAAAGAGAATGCGGTAAAAGTGTTTTGGCACTACTAATAACTAATTAATAAATAACATTAATAACATTAAATAATCATTAATAAATAACAAATAAGAAAATTTACGAAACTTCGGAAATGAGACCAGCGCATTTCTAAGGAAAAATAATCGAAAAATTTGAAACCATTTTTTGAGAAAATTTTGAAAATATTGAAGTATCATTTAAAGAACACCCCAAAATCCAAATATCCATTTCAAATTAACTGGGTCTCGAGTTCGGCCAAATCTTTCGAAGAATGTCATTGGCATGAGTACGGAGGGTGTGCAGGGAGGCCATTGCTCTCCCTAAAATATTTAAGAGACGCCCCATAGCCTTACATCTTTAATACACTTCATTTCCGTAAATATGTTAACTCCTCTATAAAAATCTAGGATTAATACGTTATAATACATTTAAACTTCCCACTGAAATCAAATGCATGGGCACATTTTGTCTACCGGAATATTGTAAACGTTTCTGTGATTGAGTAAGTGTTACTGACTATGGATAGAAAAATTGAAAAAATTCGGTTTTTTACTCATTGTGGAAGTTAACATTGTTAGCGTAGTGTAGTCATTAACTCGTTTGTCTTCATATTTATCATTAAAATAATTTTTGTTACATTATGACCAAATTTTAGCAAAAAATACTACATAAATGCCCAACATTGCAAAATAATCGCACATTTAGAAGGCAAAAAGTGAAGAAACTTACAAATCTACCCTTGAAATGTGGCCAATTTGGAGTCTAACATTCCGCAGAAACCTCTAAAAATTCGTAAATAAATAAAATAAACATCGGTCAAAAACAGTTAAAAATGCTGAACTACTCCACAAAATGCGGGCAAGTCAAGAAAATTTATTTTCAACTGTCTAAAAATACATTTAAAAAAATCAAAAACCTGCTAAACACTTCAAAAGTAAAGTAAAATATATGTGCCGACCTGGTTGACCGAGGTGGAAACGAGTGTACCGACTCAGCGCTTAGGTATGGGTCAAGAGTTCGAGTCCCACCTTGGGCAAGGTTGTTTTTTCCTAGTAAGTGTGGTCACGGAAGGCCTGGCGTTCTGCTGAACCCAGATCAGAGGAGCCCGCAAGTGTGTTAGTGTCTAGTGTTTGACACTTCAACTGCCATTTGAAAAATTCTTAAAGAAAAAAAAGCGCGTAAAATGCATAAATTCGTAAGCAGTATGCGAAAAATTGAAATAATAAATTTAATAAATAATACGATACTGATAGCATTGGTAAACAAATGCAAATATAACGAAAAATATATAAAAGTAATTATTAAACGCTATAGTTTTGAAATATTCTACAAATGTACAAAGGTATTAGTTTATATTATCGCGAACTAAAAGGCAGTCGTCATTATCGCCTTCTGTTATTAGTACGACGTTACAACAAGCAACAGTGACCGCTAATCTATTTGTTTTCACATTTAACACAATTAAAGAATGCAATTCAACGTGAAATGACATAACATAATATAAATATCAAAAATAATAATAAAATGAAATATGAAATAATACACAAATTCTATCTTACGTATCGTCCAACTGCGTAAATTGGGAGCGAGCGACCGAAGGCTAGCAATCTTTATTTAATATTTATTTCAAATAGGTTTTAAATAATTTCCAAAATATTAATTTGTAAATGTATAATGAAAACTCTATTGTAAGAAACGAACAAAAAATACGAAATAATATACACGTTCTAACTTATGTAGCATTCCAATGACAAACACACTTTGAAAATTACGATCACGAAATGGGAGGATTTTGGGAGTGGGCGACTAAATTTGACGCCCAATTAGTCAAAAAATACTTATTTTCGAAAAATGTATAATGACCTTATTTGAAGATATACGTTTCATGAACACATCTTGTTGAGGAAAAGATTGTAACTACATAGCTATAGGAAGATGCCGAAACATTTTGATTTTTTCCAATTTTCGAAAACATAGGGTTTTTAACCAACACGAGACCTGACCATTTTTCAAATGTCCTTCAGACTATCCAACAATAAAATTTCATCAAAATCGATGGAGCCGACATTGAAAAAAGCATTGCTTAAACAAAATTAAAAATTGTTTAAATTTCACACAAAATTACGAAACAAATACTCTAATATTCGAAACATTGAACAAGATCTTAATTCAAAATATATCTTTTAGGAATGTATTTTATTGTGAGAAAAATATCTATATTTAATATTTTAGTTGTAGGAAGACGCCAGAAAAAAATTGAATTCTTGCAATTTTCGAAAAATCAAAGTTTTTAACGAAAATGAGACCTGCACTATTATCTTAAACGTCCTATCCACTAGCCAACAAAAAAATGTATTCAAAATAGATGGCGCCATTTTTTTAAATTTTGAAAGTATTTAAGAAGCCACATGTAAAGTACCCCCCAAATTTAAAATATCGATTTCAAAATAAAAGGGCCGCGATACCGCCAGATCGACCGCGAAATATCAATTGTGGAGGAAATCGACAGAATGGTTTAGCAGCTAGTATTGTCAACAGACGGACAGACAGACGTTTTGCCGTCAATCGACATTTCGGTATGAAGAGCCCATAAAAAAAACTATTTCTGACTACACCAAGGATTACAGGTTTTTTTTTGTTTCAAAATGTAGCAACTGGATTTATCCACTTTTGCGTTGTCAGGTCCCTGTAATAAGAATTTGTCTGCCGAAAATTCGCCGTTTTTTTCTCACAGAATTACATACGATTCTCTTCTTAAAATTTCTTAAGCGCGAGAAAGTAAAAATTGAATGGATAAGGGGGTCTAGAATAGTCTCCTCCCTGTTGTAGGATGGGTACACCTATGCTAATTTTTGAGAAAGTCGTCTGAACGGTTTAGGCGGTAATTTTACGTACTGACGGACAGGAGAGAGCCGTTTTGCCGTAAACCAATTATTCTATATCAAAGACCTACAAAAAGTACTCTCTTATTACACGTCGTATTAGAGGAACAAATTTACTACATATTGGAGCTAGAATTGTTTATTTTTCCGGTGTCAGACACTCACAAAATAAGTTTTACAGTCGCAAAATCGCCGTTGTTGTTGCAGTATTGCAATAATTTCATGCTACTAAGTAAATACATAACCAAAAAGTAAAAATAAACTATTCCATCGAAGGCACTCTCTTGATATTTAAAATAAACAACTGTTTTTTTTCAACGCGGCTTCATCAGTTTTTTTTCCATTCTTCGAAACTCATAATATTACGATTAATGTAAAATAGAAAACCATGAAAACATTTCTTCTTGATTTCGTAAACGATTTTCAGAAAATTAATTGGTTATGAATTCAAATTAAAACGCAAACTAGACACATTGGCACTGGAACGATTAACATATTCCATGACAAGACAAATATATCTTGTATAAACATTTTTTTGAATTTATATGCTCCGTTGAACGCAAAAATCGTCTGTGAAGAAATTAAATTACAGAAAGAAGAAACGGTACAAATACTTATGACTAAAGAAGAGAATATTAGTCATTTTTCTTAATTAATTATAATTGAAAAGTAATTTAATTTATTGAGATTCAAGTGAAGGAATTTTTTCATTTAATTACCCAAGCAATATTTAGTCGGGGGATAAGTCAAGAGGGCTTGGGCAGTTGAAATAATATTTAGGTCACTCTCAAATGTACGAAGTCTGGAGTTTGCATTGATTTAGCAAATTAAATTTCATTTAAAATTTATCTCACTCATAGCACATTTGAACTTTTTCACCGTCAATTTTCTCTTCTTACGTTGTTGTGTGTTTTTTATTCTTTCCGTAGTAAAAGAAATTCGAATCTAACTCGAAAAACTCTGATATTCAAAATCGAGTTCTCAAAATTTCTGTGAATTATCTAAAGTATTACAAAGAATGAGTTACACAAGTTTTGTTTACTCTTATCCATTTAAATTATTGCTCCAGTACGCCTAATGTTTAGGCGGATATTAACCATTTTAATTCAAAAGCGAAAGAGTAACAATATTATTAAATTTTCTTGTGACGCTAAATTAGAATTTAAAACACTTGTAAATAAAAAAATGTGCACTTAAGATTAGATTTTGCTTTTCAAACTGGTTGATCAGAAAATATTTTTACAACATAGTATTATACAGTACAAATTTGTTGATTAGTAGTATTCAGTGATTTCACCAGTAAATATTAGGTTGTTATAATGATTTCACTAGTAACAAGTAAGATACCAAACATATAATTTCTTTCAATTACACCACAATCTTAAAATACCCATTGGGGCCCTATCCATCTATGATTGAAATACAGAAGTAGAATAATTGGGAATAAATCAATTAACTCACTTTGCACTCTTACGTTTTTAAATTTCTTACTTTATATGATCAAGTTTTACGGCCTATGAAACAAATTCACAAACAAGAAACTTGTACTATTTTTTGATATAGTGTGATTATTTATTAGAGAGTTCTTATTATTCCTATTGCTATTTTGAATTATAACTCTGTGGCAGGTTTCGAACAGCAACAATTCAATATTCTCTATAAAAATAATCTCAGGAGACAGAAAACAGTAGAACTTTGAGTATCAAAGAAAATATAGAAGAGTTTCCGCTTGGTCACAAATTCAATCTGGAGAAGACCGTGAGTTTAGGAGCTCCTGTGCCGTGTTGGCTCAGGCGATAGAGCCCTTCGGAAGGCCACGAAAGGGAGAGAGATAAATCAGAGCTAGAAATACAGCGTTATGAAGCGTGATCAATTAAGCTACAAAATGTTCGAGTTTTGGCTCACGAGGTGTGTAATTTTGTACCCGTAGTACTTCCCTTGACTACATCCAGAACGCAAAATATATGTGTAAGGAGAATTTCATGGGGCTACCATCGCATTGCGTTATGACAAACTAAAATAATGGTGCTAAAACCGCATGTACTTTTCACGCAAAATTACGAATTAATGAGACCTACACTATTTTCTTAAACTTTGGGATGGAGCAACGTTTTTGAAAATTTGGAAAATGTCCCAAGAACTTCATGTAAACTACCCCCCCCCAAAAAAAATTAAAATATCGGTTTCAAATTCAACGGGCCGCGGTATCAGCCAGATCAATTTGGGAATGTTAATTCTGGAGAACATTGAATGAACGCTTTAGCCGCTAGCGTTCCTCACTGACAGAAGGACGGAATGACGTTTTGCCGTCATTCAATTTTTCCGTATCACGGACCCACAAAACATGGATTCTGACTACACCACTGTCAGAGGGGTTTTTTTTTAAAGCAACAGCTACTTGCAATCCACTTTTGCGTTACAAGCGCCCTGTAATAAGTATTTTTCTGCCACAAATTCACCGTTTTTGCGCAGCATTACAAAACTTTTTCTCATAAACAGTTGAAGGGTAACGAAATTACGCGATAATATCGCCATAACATACTATCCAAACCGACCTAATTGTGAGGCTCTTACATTCCGAAGTCGATTACAAATATTTCACTTTCATGGTGTAGTAAATCATTCATTTTTGGTAATTTAATAACCAAATACAACAGACTCAATTGCAACTCAATGAATTCAAATTTTATTCTACTTAGTATAATATATTTAATTTGAAAACGGAAAATCTGAGATAAATATTGTTTTAAAACGAACTTGATAAATAATTTATTCAAACGAACGAGTTAAATTCATTACATTCTGAATTTGGTGGAACTTTTTTCCATTCAGAGAAAATTCTGTTCTCATAATAATAATAATAACTTTACAATGGTATTGGAGTTCGTAATTGAAAACTTGAGATTAAAATACAATAACTTCTTAATAGCGTCGTCCTCCAGCATTTTATTTCATCACATAAAAAAAACAAACGACAAAGAAAACAAACGTGTCCTCCACCAAAACAGAACGTAAATTACTGACCGCCTGTATATCAACACATGATGTCTCCATGTCTTCCGCCCGCTTCGTGACAACTTAATAGAGCCCGTGAGAGCCAGGCGAAACAAGTTCCGAACGTCAGCGAAACCCATGCATCACCCCAGAACGTTTAAGGCGATTTAAAGATAACGACCATTTGAAAGGTCTCATAGGTCCTAATCACCCACTGACCGCTGCCGTGCACAAACCACAAGCATCTGCACAGCTGCCTTTTGGGTTCGGAAGGAGAGCACAATACAACCACGGTCTATTCAATAAAAAAGAAGAGGATTCGACCTCCCCCCCGGAAAAGATCCTATTATCGCGCAATATAAGTACTTTTAGGACGGCTGAAAGGTCTTTTGGTCACTGCGCTTCGCGTAAAGCGAGATAAATGAGTCACGGAGAAATAACGGCGCCCGACAGAGTATGCAGAGTTCCTGGAGAGGTAGGCAAGGAACCTGGAAATCCTCTGGTACTGCTGAGAATCTCTTCAGGGTGGAGTATTAGTTGAAGACTTTCGGAGGAAATTGAGTGTGTTAACGGGAAAAATATGTAAATTGTGAAAATATGGTTGTAAAAACGTAAAAAATTAAAATCGCTCCCTAAACATCGTGTAACTAATTTGAATTTTCCAACCGTACATGAAATATTATTGCATCTTTACAGATTATTTATCTGTCCACATAAAATGTCAATATCTATAATAAAAAAGTTTAATAAATGTTGCTCTCTTTCTAGTACATACCAACTCTCGTTAATCATTGGTGTAAATCAGTTTTGGCAATATCAGGTATATTTAGCAAAAAAAATCTTAGGTTATTTTGTATTGATTCAAAAATGTCTATAACTTATAATTTTCTGAATATTAGATGTGATAAAGACCGGTATTTTACTCTGTAAAAAAACTGATCAATAGCAAATTATAATAAATGTCTAAATTAATTTAAAAATACATATTTTTAGAACGAAAGCAATGCGTTTAGAACTGCGACAGTACAAATCCCCCTAAACGTAGCGTGTCCCTCTCTTTGAGAGAGTTAGTTTCCATTACATTAGGTCTCCATTCTGTCCTTATTTTATCGACTAACTATTTGAAAGATATTAAGTAATTCTGAAAAAAATTGAATCAGATGTAGAGGCATTTTTTAAAAACATGACTCACATCTAACGAATGAATTTGTACTTGATGGTTCGTTGTGTGTATGCATTAAACTCCTGTAAAAATTATTAATTAATAATACGCTAACTGACCTGATGCCAATGCTAAATTACGAAATAATTATATAAAAATTATAAAATAAAACACTTCAGTGATTTGAATTTTCCCCCCATATTCTCAACAAATAATTTAGCAATGAAGTTAATATTCTGTAAAAAAATTCCGACTGACGACCAAAATATTAGTTTATAAGCGTCTAATTACATTTAGTAAGTATACAAATATTTAGTGAAGTTTAACAAGAAATTTCGGCATTTGTAATTTATACGAAGTTACTCTAAATGAAAACATTTACTCAAAACACAACATTTAAAAAATATTTATTCCCCTCTACGTAAAAGATGCATAATAAAATTATCTTCCCCTCCTAAAATAATAATTACTGTTATTTCTGCCCTTTTGAAAATCATGTTGAGATTCATCACGTTACCAGTAGCGTCGGGATGGATTGCCTGAATTGTAACTAATATTAATAATTGGACTTGCCGTTTTCATTTGATTTTAAGATTATTATTCACAATGCACTTACATTAAAAAATGCAGTTAAAATGAGTATTTGGATTTTAATTCTTTCACTTGCAAAATCAGCCTAACACCAATATTTGCTCTGACAGCGGAAATTAGGATACTATTATTTGAGATATTTGAAATTAAAAAGAACAAGGAATACACTGCTGTACGATATATCAACTTTCATTCCCACTTTATAGTTTTTAAATGTCAGGATCTTCTATTTCGCAAAATTTATGTAACTAAGGTCGCTAATAACCATGTAGTTATAATATATAATTAATAAATAATAAATCAGTTAAATATTATATTTAAGGTAGGAAAACAATTCAATGATGATAATATTGCAGTTGCGAGGGAATTTCAGGTGTCCTCTGATACAAGCAAAGCATATTATACTAAAATATTGCAAGTTGTGTCCTAGGTCCAGCAGATTTACTTTTAGGGGAAGAGAAAGAAAAAAACAGTCGAAACGTGCTGATAATTACAAGAGTAGAATGAATATGCTTTTTATACAGCCACTAGTAAAATCAATTTTTTCAAGGCACGCATAGCGTGTTAAAAGTTCAACTTTTAGCACTAGTGCAGAAAGTGAAGAAAACAAAATAATATCGACTGACCGCATCAGGTACTAGAGGCTTTCACGTATCATTAAGTGATATGTACACTTAAATAAAAATACTAAATTCACTCGGACTGTCTAAAAGATAGTGTATGGCATACGTGGTAAAAGTGATTTTATTTTGCTCGTAGTATTTTGCCACTCGGGCTATCGGCCTGTTGTTGCAATATTCCTCTCGCAAACTAAAAGGTTACTTTTACCACTCATATCGTAAATCACTCTTTCAGCACTCCGCCATGGAAATCACTAACAATGTTCGCTTCTAACTGAATGGAAAGTTACACTCTATGGTACGCGAACGGCAATGTACGTAGCAGCATATTGCGAGGCGCGAACCACAACATAGTCACGGCCACATGCAACGCCAAATAAACAAAACACTACGGCAACATGAATCTACGAGGCCGTGGTTTCACATATTTTGGATCATGTTACGGGCATATTCTTTGTTGATTAATTCATACAAAAAATGAAATGTACATAATTCATAAGGAAGTGTCTTTTGAATATAATATGAAAATGTAACAATACGTTCGTACATCAGACGTAATTTCTTTTCTAGTTACGCAAATAACTGGTATATGTCAGTCACTAGGAATTGTCTGGGGATGCCTAAATCCTATGTAAGTAATTAAACGTTGGTTTGTATAAAAAGAAAATGAAACTTTTGGTTTAATTTTTTTAGACACCCATTAGAAAAACCGGTTCTTTCGGATCATGGGAAGTGTGCTAAAAGTTCAATTTTTAACAATACTGCTAAAAGTGAGACGATATGTATGTGTTCAGATAAATATATATGAATGTAACAAAGAAAACAAAATTCTTTCGTCTGAGACCATCAGCCACTGTTAACCTTAATGAATTATCAAGTTATTTGAATCATAAAGTCATACTTGAATTGGAATAAAATTAAACTATAAAGCTGTCAAAAAAATGCACGTAAAAATATTTATATGACACACGTGGTAAAAGTGAGTTAATTTTGTTCGTAGGATTGCGCCTTACAGCTTATCGTCCTTGTGTCACAACCTTTCCTACTCGCAAAAATAAAATATCGCTTATCACTCGTATCAAAGTTAACTATTTCTTCAAAAAAATGTAATTTTAAAATAATTGCCATTTATGCGTTTGGGTCAATTATTGGTGTCTGGCACTGGGACAGAAGTGACGGACGTTAATTCGGGGACCGTGCTTATTTCGGGGCCGATCCGGTTGTTACCTTGCACACGTGTGCTATTGTTTCGGCAATCCGCCTCGAAACAGAAATGGGTTTATGAGCCTCCAAGCCAGCTTACGTACGTGACTTTGCAAAAGGCGCAAATCACAAAAAACAAGGTCAGCGGAGGCGCGGTCCACAGAATTCTAAGGAAACCTCAAACATCCTTGGAAATCTCGTTTTACACGTATTAAACACTACTAATATCCTTGTGGTATAGGATATGCCATTGTTCGTTGCGTTTACTGAATAACATCTGGGCCATGTATGAGAATTGTACGAAAAAGAGAACGATTTTTGTAAGAAAGTCTTTTCCTTGTTTCATTTTCAATTGGGGAGATATTTCCGCGTTTCTTACAAGGATTTTGGTATATTGATTTATTAAGCAACATTATGTTTCTAAAATTTGTATGAGAGATTAATTTTTATGAACAATATTTAGCTTATCAAGAGGAGAACTACAATTTGTAAAATTTTGGATTGTGATAAGCAATCCTTTTTCCAACGTATCTGAAAAAATATTAGAACCCACATTGCTATATAATTTGTGAAAAAATATGTTAAGGGTGAGTACTACAATAACTACAAGAAGAACATTATTAATTAAACGCGATGTGGAGGTCATTGAAATAAGTGGGACGTAAATTTACATTCAAATTTCAGACTATTGGTTTACCACAATTAATATCAACGAAAAATACTTTTTAATATAATTTTAATCACATTATTAATAATCTTGCGCCAGAATACACCCAAGATATAGGCTAGTTTAGAATTGATACAGTATTACTTATAACCGGAAAACAAAAAATATTCTTGTTTCAATAAACAAATGGGCTTTTGGAGAAACATAATGAAATTATATATGTAGCTATTTCTGTCAAATTGCTCACGAAATCACACGCGCAGATGGTACTACAGTTACACGCACGACTTAAACAAAAATATTTTAAAAATTTAGAAACCAACTTACAGAAAAATAACTACAAACTAAGCGCACATTTCGGAGACAGTTACCCAAAGCAAATGCATAAACGTAATTAATTAATAGGAATTTTCTCTTCCTCAAACTTTTAACATGCATGCGCGGAGATCACCACGTACATGGTATCCAAACTTTGTCATGCATGAGCGCACGTATGTGCACTAATACAGGAAGAATCCGCGCAATTCAACAGTGGCTTCGCGTACAACTGTAAACATCTTCTACAACACGACCCTTTCGAAGAACGCGACCAAATATTTGAGAACACAGAAGCGCCAACAAGAATTTCACGACAAAACATTGAATATTATGAAGATGTAGACAAAATAAATTTTAAAAAACGTCAGGAGAGTTAGGAAAATACGAATCTACGAGAGGGGTAAAGACGTTTAGGCCATGAAATGTTTCTTTTGAAATTGGTGGAGAAAAATGTTTGGCATAATATAACTACGATAAATAGTTTCAGCTTTTCACATGTTTCACAAATTATATCACAGAAGTACATTTATTAAAGGAAAATATATTGTACGACGAATGAAAATATAAACATGGACTGAAAAGTATTTAATACGTTTTGCTGAATAATATATACCTGAAAACTTCATTTATTTCACGAACAATTTCTGAAAAGAAATGTTATAGCGGAAAATTCACTGATTTTGGAAAATATTTTACAATAACTAATGCACAAACAAGAGCAAAAACAAAACGTTTACAACGTCCATTATATTACCAATATCGAAGAACGCGATCGCGCAATACAGTAAATTAGGAATGATAAAAGCGATTCGGAACAAATATTTAGGCGTAAAATGAAGTGGACACCGCCGTATGTAAAAATTAACGCGAGGAGATTCATAAATATTGATGTACTCACAATTGTTAGAATTCAGAATGTGGATATAATAATATATTACAATTAAGTTCAACTGCATCCTCACTACATGTCTAGAAATAAAGAAGGTAAGTCAATACAAATCTCAAGGCTTCTATTTTGAACCTTTATATAAATTTAGAGGCGATGGTGAGTACAAATGCATTTCTTTAAATTGAAATAAGAAATTACAATTTCCTTCTCATTAGAATTGTGCTCTGACATTGACGTAAAAGATTTACAAAATATTGTCAACCATTACACAACATTCTAAGAATATGACAGGTCGATTAGCTTGGAAAATACGCAACTGTTTATTGTATTTTCGTTTCTACAATATACCTAAGAAACATTAGCGAAAAATAAATTTTAGCAAAATTGCGCACTGAGCACGGAAATTCACGCACTGAAAGAAATTCAAAAAACCTTTTTGAAGCAGAAATATCATCTCCCACATGCCAATTGCACCGCCGTTTTGGAGTACTCTGAACATATTACGTACCTTCGCATTTATTTTAGCGTTCGTGTATAATTATGCAAATAGCAACAAACATTTCATCATCCGTGCACTATTCGTCTACCAGCAGATGTAAAACTCTCATTCTGGCCTAGATTCTGAAGTCTCCTTGTCCACGTGTTCTGTAAAAACGCCTTGGCACATTTTGCAAGGCAGCTTACTGTCTACAAACCTACAAGACGCTTAAAAACACCGCAGCGGGTTTCAGTTAAAATTTTAGGCACACAAAAATTTACAGACTTGGATATTAATCATCATGGAAAAATAATCTTATATAAATATGTTTTCACCCCTAACTCTCCACCATTTCAACGCTGTCAGTGTGACACAAACTTTCTCAGAGCCCCTCCCCCCACTCCCACCCCACGTGCTCGACATGTGCACACACAAACACAGACACACACACACACACACACGTGCACCGTGACTCACCCTCTGGTGTGCAGTTGATTCCGCACCCCTTATTCGCCGCTCGTCTATTGCTCCGATTCTTCTTCTTTCTCCTCCTTCTCGTTCTCCTGCTCTTCCTCGCCTCCTCCTGCCTCCTGTTCTTCGTTTCCCGCGCGCGGCCACTGTGCCAGCGGCGGCGGCGGCGGTGGCGGCGGCGACGGCGGCGGCGTCAGAAGCGTCGACGGCCGCGTGAGGGCCTGGGGTCGGCGCGTCGCCGACGGCGTGCGCCGCGCCGTGCCGGCTTTTGCACGGGCGCGCGCGTGACCGCGGCGGCGCGGCTCGCGGGCCTCCGTTGACTTGGCTAAAAATTCACCCAAGAAAAAAGAGACGAACTTTGCACCCAATCACAACCGCCACTTCGCCTTCATTGTCCCCCGTCTCTGGTCTTTCCGGGTGAGGCGGGCGCGGCGGTAAGGTGCTTCTCACTTCACTCCTCACTTCCTCCCCCGCGCTTCTCGTCCTCTCTCTGTCATCTCTCTTTCTCCACCCTCGGACACCGATCTCCCTCCGAAGCGCCGCTCTTCTCTCTCTCTCGGTCAACTTAGTTCCCTCCGCGTCACGTCTGTTTGGCTCGCCGCTCGGGCCGACGCCTTCGAATGTTAATTAAAATCCCTTCGTCTCTTTCTAGAATTCCCCTTCTTTTTGGCGTCAACATATATATATATTATATATATATATATATATATATATATATCTATATGTATTTTCCTTCCAAGCCGGGAGGTTGTTTTTTTTTTGTTGTTTTGTTTGTTTTGAAAGGCGGGGCGACGGCGCGCTGTACGGAGTGCGGCGCACCCCACCACCACACACACACCACCGGCACACACACTCACACACGCACACGTGCACTGCGTCACTCGAGTTCAGCGGTCTGTCGACACGAGTACAAGTCCGCAGGCGAAGCACTGTGCGGGCTGGAAGGGTTAAGACGTGGCACATCCACGCGGGTGCACGGCACAACGCACTCGACGAGCCGGGGCGTGTCCGCACGCTACTCACACATCCACACACGCCCACGCACACACGTGTTGCAGCGTCGGCCGAAGCGCCCCGGAGACCCCGTCTGCTCAGCTGGCCCGCGACTGGCTCTGCTAGTTACGGCAGGCAGCATCGCTCCGTCTTCCGTCGGCGGCGGCGCGTTTGCGGCCGTACGAGAGCGAGGAGAGAAGCGAAGTGGAGCACCGTGCACATGTCCCGGCCTGACCACGTGACGCCAGGACTCGCACGTCTCCGCGGTGCGAGAGTGCGCCGCGGCGCGAGGGTGCGGTGGGAGGAGGAGGGAGAAGTGTGAGCGGGGCGCCGCGGAAACACGCGCGCACACACGCACGCGGTCGTGCGGCGGCGGTGTGGCCCCCGGGGCGCGCGCGCAGTTTGGCGGTTCCTGCGCACCTTCTTGCCAACCCGCGGATGCGATCTCCCTGGCTGGAGGAAAGATGAAGGCGCGCGGCGCGACCCGAAAAACCAGCGCCGGGACGCTGCGCTGAGTTCGGCGAGGTGCGGCGCGGCGCGCTGAGGCGGGACTGCCTGCGCGCGCGCCTGCCGCTCGCTCCTCCCCTCCACCCGCCCGACGGCGGCCCCTCCCCTCACCGCGCACGCTCCCCCACCAACCGCGCCTGGCGCGCGCCCCGCCCCGCTCCCCCGCCCCCGCCCAGCCCCGCGCCCGCCAACGCGCTCGCGGACCGGCTCGCCCGGCCGCCCGCGCCAGCCGTTGCGCCGCCCCGGCGCCGTGCCCGCGCCGCGGCGACATCTCGACTTTTTTTTTTTTTAATATATGCGTGGAAATGCGAACGCGCCGATGATTTGCCTGCCGGCCGGACACCCCCTTCCTCGGGGAGAGGAGTCGAAGGTGAGGACCCCCGGAAGAAAACGGATTTGGTGGAGTTTCGGGTATACGGAAGATCTCGCTTGTTGGGGATCGTAATAACAAACTTTTCGATACATTCTAAATAGAATTAAAAACATTATTCTACATGCTTTTCTCTAAAACGAAGCAAGGCATTCTATCTACAACCTTCACAAATACATTATATATTTTATTTATTATAAGTATTATGATTTCATTTTAATAAATGTTGCAATTCATTTTATTTATGATAACTAGAGTTAAACATATCTATTGCGTACCGGTCTGTATATTCAATTCAAATTACTCTATCTCTTGTTAGTTATAGGAAAGAAATTTGGTTAATTACTTTAACATGTTCAAAATTATGCGAAGTATTTAATGCTTCATACAACAGCTGGTTGGATTGTAAGCATATTGTATTAATTATTTTTCATCACTTTATAATTCTAAAAACTCCTCTAACAATTGTCTATAAACTTACTACTTTTTGATGAGTAAGATGTCTGTAGATCTCAAAATGCGGATGACAGCGTAATGGCGGATGGTTCATGTGTTTTCTAGGCTATCCGGGACGAGCCGCGTCACTGACATGGTGGCTAACGTTTCGGCCAGCGTGTTGTGGCCTTCTTCAAAGCGTACTGCAGGTTGCGTAGGCTTCCGCGGCCGGAGTTTGTGTTGTCTAGGCTATTCGGGACGAGCCGCGTCACTGACATGGTGGCTAACGTTTCGGCCAGCGTATTGTGGCATTCTTCAGAGCGTACTGCTTCAGAGCGTATTCTGGAGAAGGCTACAATACGCTAGCCGAAACGTTTGCCACCATGACATTGACGCGGCTCGTCCCGGATAGTCTAAACAACACAAACTCCGGTCGCGGAAGCCTACACAACCAACGGATGCTTCATGTATTATTATATCAGAATCGTTGAAGTGTTTGCGTAATGTGTAATAATGAATTTTCCGATTGCTCAACACGAGAATGTAATTTCCAACCTGCTGTTTCATTCTAATTCTCCTTAACAACTGTTTTACGCATTTCTCTTCTCTCAAAAGCCGGAAATTTAATGGATAGAATTTTATTTACGGTTTAGTCATCTGTCGATTTTGAACATTCAATGAGTAAGGAAGGATACAGTTTCTTACATTTAACAGTATCGAATAATGCCCACTAGGTATTTTTTGGTACGGATGCAAATGAAAACAAATGTTTCATGTTTACCCTTCAATTCGCTCCTCGCCCTCTTTGCTCTTTCAAGTCCAGAATACCCAATACAGTTTTCTTTCATTCGCACAGCTTCACAAACTCTAACTTATATAAAATAAAGTTCTAACAGATCATCAGGATAAGTTTTACGCAGTCAGTTCGACAGATAATGGCTAGTTAACAGTGTAATAATTAAATTCTAATTCACGAACTTATTTCTTAATATTTTAATAAATCTTCTACTATTACGGAGAAATATGAAATATTACTTAGTTTTTGTTTGAGTATACCTGGTTACAAACCTTAAAGTTTCCGAGGGTGCTATCATAAATGAAACTGCCATCAGAATTGTACAAATGAATAAACACAACACAAAATATCACTGCAATGTCTCTCCGATTTCAAATTGCAAGGAGTTTCATCCAAATTCTCATTCCTTTTCTTTAGGCCTTTGTGTTGAGTTTCCCTTTGAATTTTTAAATTCGGACATTTATCATTATCCAAACTTAAATTCACATATTTTTGCATCAATATCAAAATTCAAAATAATCAATTTTCTGAAAATTTTAAAGTTTGGCATTGTAAAGGCGTTTACATTGTTAACAACTAGATGTAATAACCATGCACTAAGAGTAAAGAATGAATGCAATATGACATTAAATACTAAAAATGAAGAGGAATGATCCTAAGTTTTACAGAACAAACTGTATGTGAGCAAATATAAAAGAATAATTTACTACACATTTCTTGAATTCGAATTATTCGAATTATTTACAAAATGAACAAAGGTATTGCATTACTAATTCCTTCAAGACAGTAATGTCAGAAATTTATTTTATCTCTTGACAATATGAACTGTTGAATATTCTAAGACATTTTTAGCCTACGATTGAAATATTAAATCCATTACTTTTTTAAATCAATATAAAGTTTTGCGGAATGGTGGTTCCCATCTACAAGTCATCAAATAATAATAATAATAATAATAATAATAATAATAATAATAATAATAATAATAATAATAATAACAACAAAAATTGACAATAAAAGAGTATGATATGAAATGATTCAATGTTCAATGAATTGATTTAATGGCTTTTAGCAGAAATAGCTACAGCGTATCTTACAGAACACCAACAAATGGCAGAAGTGTAAATGTAAGAACCATGCTCTTCAATACAAGGTGAAAACTTCAAACTCATTTATTTGAACACCTGGTTTTTTGAGTTGTACCATTGTTGCGGTCCACGAGCGTTATGTGAATAGCACACAAATGACGACCGTACACTTAAAAGAATGCCAGGAAACGACCTTACCTTCAGTTTTACTTCTGCTTCAACGATGTTAATGTATTCAATTGAAGTCACGAGTAGTTCAAACTTCATTATAGAACAGGAATGACTTCTAAACGCACGAAAAACAAATTCTTATACAACGCATGCACTAGGAACGGAAGACTGTTTGAAACTGAACCCTTTTGGGGTTCAACGCACACCTTGTCCACAACCCCTTTTCAGGCGCGACCTTCGACGTTGCCGGCTGGCGTGCAGGGAACTCTGTCAAGGGCATCCCTTCGACAAGCGCCAGAAAAAATTCTCCCGTCTGGTTACAAAAGGTCCTTCGAATATCCGGAAGGTTCCTTCTTTTTATAACAAATCACGCCTAAATGCACTCTGTTACAGACATTAATGTCATTAGGCTGATATACAGCCAATAACAACCGCGGTAGAAGTTTCTAAACCAGACAGAGGTTTGCAACCGAGTTTTTAGTGTTCTCGGCAGTGTGTGATTCAATACGTCTTGTAATACTACTTCATGTCAAGAACCAATAACACTGTAAATAAGACATATGGAATATGCTTGGAATAGAAATGCACATCCGCCATCTTCAGCTACAACTTATCCTACCACTCATTGTTTTTAATGGACGGCGGGGTGTTGAACAAGTTATTCACGAAACAAGTTTCAAGTTGACGTTATATCAAACGTGTATATTTCTATATTTTATCCACGACGCCCCTGAGCCATTTTTTAATTCATTTTATAATATATTAACTAACAGCTAGACACTGAATGCGTTGTTGCAACAATAAGAACTTTCTTTTGTTTTAATGATTTGGCGCTCGCATGAATCATTGTAAAAATGTTAGGTTAACGCTTACATTAAATATCCGTCGGTCTTATTAAAATCGCTCGTATCATACATTTAAGAACTGTTAATAATTAATAATTAAAATAAATATTTTCAGGTATATTAAAACACTAATTTTCTCTTTTATCCCTGGCTAAAGAGAATGTTTGATTATGAATCAATAGGAACAAGCATTTTATTGTTGTATTAATTTTAACAACTAATGGGTTCTGTTAGGGCATCGTCGTAGTTACAATTCTTAACAGACGCCTGCCGTTATCCTTGGCTGTGTTGCATAAATGAATATATTTGTTCACAAAGAAAAAGTAATAGAAATTCATAATTCAGAAATAAAAAATCACCCAATTTACATAATTTGACTGCTTATTTATTTCTTGCTTAATTTTTCTTTGTGAACAAGTACATTAATTTCTTCTGTAAATAATAAACAATTTACTTGTTCCTGGTGGGTTTCTATGCTTTTGTAATGCAATTTTTTGCAACCAACTTTTGAGTTTTTATTGCGGCTCAGCCATTCGGGATATCCACGTAGTATATTAAACAAAAGATGTATAAATTTGTCTTAAAGTTTATTTTCGAAGTTCCCCTCGTTTCCTCCCCAGACATTTTGTATATAGATAATGTCAAAAAATGTGAACAGACTAGAACAGATGACACCTGTGCATTGTTTTCGAAATTAAATTGAAATATTATTACAATATGTGAAGTATTTACGTAAGTGTACACAGACAGTGCGGGTGGGGGGTGGGAGGCCACAGCCCCTATGAACATTTCAAAGTGGCCCAAACTCGTACGTGATAAAACGTCTTTCCACAAATATTTTCAATCCCTCATTTTCCCTTTTTAACCTGATAATTAGGGACTTTTTAATATTGTTTAATTCAGGTCGCTTGTAAACAGCTGACGTCTATTAGCGGCAACTATTATTTTAAGCGGAAGTTAAAAAATTAAATATATTTAATATAAAATAATTAATTACGATAATTTTTCACAATAATTTAATTAGTCCAAACCAGTAAATTAGAACAAGTTTCATAAGACGTTTGGGGAGAGGATCTACAGCTCTGGCAGCATTTTAAATGGTTCAACATAAAACCATTTGAATTAATTACGATTATAATTAAAGCTATAGTTTAACTCTCCTTATATCATATTCGATTCCCCTACTAGTAATACATGTCATAAGTAAATATTTATATAAAAAAGTCTATCATGAAACCCCGACTTATACTTGGGGCAAAATCAGTAGTCTAAGAATATATAATTCTTGCATTTGCAATATCTCATTTTTAATTAGTCTATTTCTATGTCACAGCAAGTAATGACAGACTGTGTAGCGGTATAAATCATCAGCTTCTGCATTTAATATATTTCAGGTGTCGTTACCCTTGCGTTGACGATTGTGATTCTCGTTTGTCAATCAGATGTTCATAAAAGAAACATTTCCTAGCGGCTGATCACTAACGGAGAATTTGAGAGATCCGCGCCGCCTGACTTCAATGACGATGAACTTCGTTTGGATTGGTGTTATTTACTACAGTAGCGGAAGCGCACGTGTATAAGCGACTCTGACAGTTCTATCACCGCGTGCTGTGGTACGTCACGTGACCTGCTCTGAAGCTATCAATTTGCGAGGATTTATTTACTTCTTCACAGCCAGCGTTCCGCATTGCCGCTCTGACACGAAGTTGCGGAGTCGATGAGATTCGGCTCTGTCGAAGATTATGAACATGATATCAAGACGTGTCATAGCCTGTTAATGTTTAGAGATTTAATTTATCTGTGATGCAGGTGCCGCCAAGTGCATAGTAATGTGGGACAATTGCGCATTGAGCTGTCACAGTCGCTTGTAAGCTGCCGGTTCAGGAAAGAGAGGTTTATAGCGTGTGCGTACATTTGTGTCAATTAAGTTCGTGAATAGTTAGAAAAGTATAGTAGGCAATGTAATTGAAAGCAGAATATTCTGAATTATTGAATAAAATGGAGCTTTATATCACTAAAAATACATATTGAAACTAATTGGACTGTTATCTAGATTACACAGACAATTGAAAATCTTAGCTTTGCAAACTATTTGCAAACTTGCACTAAAATTTCAGTGCAAATTACTTATACAAATAGCGCAAGAAACTTAAACAATCAAGGAACTTATAAAAATAAACTAAGTTGTAAACGAAAAGTATAAAATATGTATTATTTGTTAATAGAGTTAGGTATTTGTGACACTTTTAGAATCGATTTCGATTATCCAAGGCGCATAGCAAGATACACTTGTAAGGAAAAATTGAAGTATTTTGAAAAGTGAATAAAATTATGTTAGTGAGTGTTTTTGAAACTAATACACTAACAATTTTTGATTGTTTAATACACGTTCCGTGAATGTTTTTCATGATTTCACCTCGTTAATATTGCTATTATAAACTATGAAACACTCTAGATTAACTCTCAACGTTAGTAAGTTTTTGATGCTGCTAAAAAGCTGGATGAATGATCATTTGATTTATTTTCGTTTTAGAGCACTTCAACTGTTGTGGCCGGTGGTGCCCGGATGTGTTATGGTAAGGAATGCGACGTTAAGATTTCTGGCAGATCAATTTCAATTTTTTTCAATTTCATTAGTAATTTGGTTTCAGGGTTTTACTATTACAGTTCTCGTAGTTCATGACCCGTTGTGTACGTGCTGCTCTGACACGCGCGTAGAAAGATCAGAGAAACCACTGATCACATCTGCCCCCATACATATTAAGGTATGTTATACAAATATAGTCAGTGCAGGTTATATGGTCCAGTAGCGGCTAATTTGTTAGCTGAAAATGTTTAGCACAGAAAGTATTAGCATCCTGTCTGGAAGAGCGTAGAAAGTGCGTTAGCCCCCTACAAGGCGTGTTGAGTCGTGCATTCGCACTCAGAAATCTCTATTGTTAAAAAAGTGCTGAGGGCGCTCTGAACTTCTTTCCAGGTAATTTAATCATTAGGGACACTTAAAGGAGGATTTCGTATTTTGACAGTATACATGAACGTTTATCGCATTTAATGAGCAATCTAATTAGATTCATGCCCTAATTTGCTCGAGAGTTTACCAATGAAATGGGATTTGGAAAGATTTTATAACATGTTTTTGCTGTCAATATGACCAAGGGTGACGAACTAACTATTAAAACAAGGACATTTTTATTTGTCCTCAATGTCAAACTTATTAAATATTTCTTTTTATTTTTGTATGTTTTCAAGCAAATATTGATGTTTTCAACTTTGTGTGATAAACTCTCATTGTAGACAATACTGAATTTGTTATGAGTAACACAGCTATCCTTGCGTTAATTACATCATGCCGTAATTTCGTAAAATTAGACTGTAAGAGGGTAATTCATATTATATATCGGTATAACTAGACCTAATACCAAGACCATTCTCCAAGAAAGCAGTTAATCAGGCAATGACCTTAAAACCTGCATGTAGACATATTACCTTCACAAAACAATGTTTTTGTTAAACAACAACAAAATATGCCTGTATCACTTTTTTGTGATATAGCTATTTCAACGTGAAGCAAAAGTGTTAAATTTCATCACGATTCTGTTAATTTGGCCAAATGTTCAAAAAATATACACCAGGAAATTTAGTGTTGAGTATTCTTAAATATATGTGATGTTTAGGGCAAAGGCCGAAGATGACGGGGTCTTGCCGTCAACTTGGAAATGCATAACTGAAGCGAGACATTAGCGGTTTAAAATAGGACAATATTTTTTAATAACCAGTACTAGTAGAAATACTTGCACAATCCTTGGTGATCCCTCTAAGAGGATATTGAAATCAATTTGATGCCAGCCTGTAAATTATGAGGTGATATGACGATGAGAGATGGTCCAGGCATTTCGGAACCAGCATGATCTGCCTGAGAGGTGATCGAGTCATTTCGCCAGCATGATCTGAGAGAATACTCGAAAACCTCGGTCAGGATGGCCGGCCCGCGGATCGAACCCGGGCCTGCCGCCTGCAAAGTCGGCGCGTCACGCCCTGAGTCGCTACGCGCAGTCTTACCAACCTACCTAAACCTAAATACCTAACACGTACTACAGCTTGTTAAATAATTACTCGTTATAACAGCACCTCTCACACGTGTTCTGTGTATTCATTTGCTCGAGCTGTTTGTCAAAATAAATAGGACCGCCGGCCTGTGGCGCCCTCTCGCCCGTCGCCTGCCCGTCGCCCGCCCGTCACCCTCCGCCCCTCAAATAAGACGTCGTTTAAAGTTTATATCGCCGCTCTTAATTCCATGAAGTCGCCGCGCCGAGCGCACCCGTCAAATCGCGTTACTCTGAGCGCGGGACGGACCCGGCCGGGAAGGAACGGGGGCTTTGCGGGGCGGGGGAGGTGGCGGGGACCGAAGGCATGAGGGAAGAGTGGGGACGAGATGGGGAGGGTGGGGTGGATAAGAGTATTGGAGAAGGGTTGGGTGGAGAAGGGTGGGGTGGGGAAGAGCGGGTGGAGAAGGGTGAGGTGGAGAAGGTGTAGGGGTGAAGAAGGACGGGTAGATAAGAGTGTTGGTGAAGGGCGGGACAGAAAAGGGCGGGGCTGGGAAAGTAGGAAAGTAGAAGGGCTGGGTGGAGAAGCGCTGGGTGGAGAAGGGCTGGGTGGAGAAAGGGCGGGTGGAGAAGGGCGAGGTGGAGAAGGGTGGAGTGGAGAAGGGCGGTTGGACAAGAAGGTTAGGGAAGGGCGGGGCAGAGAAGGGCGAGGCAGAGAACGGCGGGATGGAGAAGGGCGGTTAGGGAAGGGCGGGGCTGGAGTGGATGGACTGGCTCCCTGGTGCCGTCGGCGGTCGCCAATCTAGCATCGTCGTTCTCGCTGCGAATGGCCCGCATCGCCACGAATGACGCGACTTCTCCACCCCCGCCCTTCTCCGAAATGCCCTTCACCAAGGCCTTCTCTTCCCCGCTCTTGTCCAACCTTCTTGTCCAACCGCCCTTCTCCACCTTCGCGACGAAATACAGCGATACCTAACTTACGCGATCACCTATCCTTCTGGAAACAATTGCTCCTTAAATGAGATGATGGTGAACCAATGTTATGAGGTTACTGGAAGTATATGTCAAATCTAATTGTGTTAGTTACAATGAAAATGATATGTTCTCTTTAATACTTGTAATTACCATAAATTTAAAAAATACAATTCAAACAATGCATTTAGGAACATCTGCTCCCTCTCCGCTAAGGTCAAAATAAAACCCTGACAAGTCTCGTTTCAATAGTCGAGACGTTTTCATAGTCGAGAAACTCACTTTCCGCCCTCACAGAATCGAAGAAGCAAAGTAGATCGAAGATGCAATTCATACCTTGTAGAAAATTCACAATAGGGCCGTCTGATTAATGAGGAAGCGATTAACCTTCAGATTGGATTCGCGCACGTGCCATACTCTCCGTGAGATCTTAAGAGATTCGTAAACAAGGGAAGCGCACGGTTGCGAAAGTAGTAATACTGTGAAATGGAAATATTCAGTGTATTCCATTAGGTTGAATCGGAGTCACAGACTTCGTAGACTTCATTAAACATTTTATGCATCGTTCAGAATATATTGGGCACTAGGGAATAGAAATGACGTATCCATTTCACAACACATTCATTCATGCATTATACATTTTACCTGTTAAAATTGCGTTTGGGCTAGCAATACGGTACAATAGTTCAATTGTTCTCTGAATCTCGATTACTTCATCTCAGATCGACAAAAATGCTGTTGAGCTACACACCTGTGAAGGTCGCTTAGGAAACTGAATTTAGGTTCCATTACGCCATGTTGATCTGACAACAATGCCATTAGTCATGCGTGTAGAAAAGTATGTTTTATTTTCGCTACATAACACTATCAAAGAAAGGTGCATGATTGGAAAGATGGAAACAATGATATTTATCATTATATCAAAAATTATATCAATCATTATATCAATGTCATAATATATTGTTTTCGTTATAAGTAACGTTATATCGCGGTTCTATCAACCATACGTGACGAAAACGAAATACATTTCACGTAAAAATTTTAGTATATCGAATTTGGCTTTCCTCGGTGAAGGACGGCCTTCGAGCATCGGTCATAAATTTAAGGCGAAATTCTCGGTGGGGAATCGCGTAATCAAATTACACAGGCATGAACTGCTCACGCGACCACTATGTTTTCCTTTTCACTTTTTCGCCCTTATTTTGTAATGTTGCCGCGAAAGACGGCCTTTGTCCAGTCTAAAGCGCCATGCTGGAGGTCTCTGATTATAAAAAAGATTAATAATTATTGTTCGTAAATTATTTTCTCTAATATAGAACCCACATTTTGAGGAACATTGGAAATTTTGGGGGATTGGTCTGCGGCAAAACGTCTCTGTCTGTCCGTCTAAACACTAGCGATCAAAGCGTAGTCAGAAGTTGCTCCGATTGCTGTAACTGATATTGCAGCCCTTTAGATTTGAAATGGATATTGTGATTTGGGGTGCATTGTACATAAAGTCCCAACGATATTTTCCAAATTATCTTTATTGATGTTGCAAATGTTTCCTTTTTCTATACCTTGTGAATAATGACCATAGCAGTTGACGCGTAGGCACGAAATAATCAATGAATCAGGTTCCATCCTCGCAATGGCTCTTAAGTCCATATTCTTTGGCCCTGGACTATTAAATTCTTCAACAGCTTTATCCGTCACAAATTTCTCATGGATAGACTGGGAACTGAACCTCGCACTAATAAAGTCAGCCTATTACTAAAATTCAATCTAATACTAAGTCAGCCTAACACTAAAAGTCAACCTACTACTAAAAGACAGCCTACTACGAAAGTCTGTCTGCTACTAAAGTCTGCCTGCTACTAAAAACAGCCAACTACTAAAGACAGCCATCTACTAAAGACAGCCTACTACTTAAGTTAGCCTACTACTAAAGTCAGCCGTGTGACCAGTACACAACGCTCCTGGTGGGAGTCTTTTATTCTTAATCCTTTTTTTATTTTGTTTTTTGTATGAAATGTTTAATGACTATTCTGAACGCAACGACGCTGGAGGATTCAAGAGGAGATGGGAAGGTTTGGTCTAATTTATAACCCGATTAAGCTAGGAAGCTCGAAATTGTGAATTCCATTGCAACCAGCAGGTGGAAGTACACAGCCTGTTGTTTCCGCTCTTGAGATTTTCGGAGAACATGTTCCGCCTGTGACCTGTTTCTGGAGATAGAACAGATAAGTTCAAATTCATACATTTTAATTAATTAAAAACATGTTATGTCATGAAAAGAATTACTTTCGTTATTTCGATTATATCGGAATATAAGGTTTCTGACACCAAAGATACCCGGTAAGGTTGGTTCCTACTCTGACCAAAGCCGTTAAGTAATTTCGCGCTTCTTTGTTTAAAATTTCTACTTCATTTTTGTTTTTCAAAAAAAAGACGTAGTACAACATAATTTCATCCCCAGTTTTATTTTTCAATCATCCTCAATTGCTTTTCAAATTTTTTTTTAGAAATTAAAATTTTACCATATAACAAAAAACGTAAATACCAAAATATTTCCGGATATAAATTTTAATTCTGAAAATTATATTTTATTATTTTCTAAACTGCCTGAATAACTATTGCTAATCCATATAAAATAAATTGATTTAATTCCATGTTTTTTTGTGATTCTACCCTTGAATCATACTTGTTTGTAATCGATATGCGATTCCATTTTTGTAGAAAATATTTTGAACGTAATTATTTTTATTAACATTTTTTGGATGGTACTTCTTGTCTTTCCACGATATCGCATTTTAAACAAGATTTGTAATTAATTTTTGTAGAACATTCTTAAGATTCTTTTGGAACTAGGGGTCACTTCATTTTCTGCACACCCCACATTTTTTTAAAATTTTCCTTACTACAAAAAAGCACAGCCTTACCTTTAAGGTGCATTTCGATGATTTTTCTAGAATTTCTTTCAAGTTTATAATGTATTAAAGCAAATTATTACTTCAGGTATTCTTTTATTTCATCGGCATTGTGTTTTGTGAACAAACAAGTCACAGTTTTGTCATAACACTTCTTTTTAAATATTTCGGAGCTTCGGTAATTTGAATGGGAAAATAGTCATTATAGTTATATAGTGCATTTATTGTAAAATCAAGTATAAGAAAACAACTTTTCGCGCTCATTCAGCATCCAAAGACAAATTCCTTCAAATATCAGGAGATGTAGAGAACGAAAGTGAATTTCAAAATGTATTTCAGACAGAAAATGAAGTAAAAATTACGAACTCTTCATCTATCTGTCCACTGCCTCTTCTGAGGAATCTGGTACACGAAGACATTGGAGATTCTCGAGTTTGGGTGTACGAGAGACATTGGAGATTCTCGAGTTTAGATGTGCAATAGAGAGTACTCCTAAAGCAGAATTTTAATATCTCTTGCGCATCCCTCTACATGGCACTGGCAAATAAAAAGCCAACAGAATGTAACGCACTCTATGCGTTTTCTGCCTTTTACAATAATAAGAGTTATAATAATACATGACCATTTCTTTTCATGCAAAACGGTATATTTATAAGAAAGTTTCAACTCATTACTGCAAATCAGAGCTGCTAACTTTTTATGTCACCTAGAACATTACAAGCAATCAAATAATTATAATTAGAGAGTTCAAACGAAGCTGTTCCTTATTACCCTGCTACATTCCTGACACGTTTTCTCTCATGACACTTCTTCAAGAGATCTTTCTACTAGAGAACCAGTACCGCTGGTGTCGTTCTGAGAAGAGAGCCAAGAAGATAATGCCGTGACTATGAAATGGTATTGTTTAGTGCTTGCGTGGAAGGGAAGAAGAGTAATGCTTTACTGTGAACTCTTTCCATTTGTTCCGCTATCCACTGGTAATTACACCCGTATAAACTTTCTTTATGGTGACTTAGCTTTATTCTTTGTATCACGCGTCCTATTTAACAATCAGGAGGTGCAAGTACGCCTTCTAAATGCCGAATAAATTACATGAGAGTTCAGCTAACGAATGGTAATAAATTTAGGAAAAATCGTCATTGCAGGATATAAATCGCCAAAAAAGCGGTTAGTATATTTATTTTGTTGAGTAATAAAGGTAACATTGATATTAATAATTGGATCTAGCAAATAAAACAAAAATAAGAAACAAGGTAAGCAGAACATATAAAGTATGTAGTGCAGTTTTGGAAGTAAATATGATATCTTACTATAATAGCTAAAATAATAAAATGTATCTTATATATAGCTAGCAAATAAATATAATTTCAGACCTAAGTAATATAATTATTAAAATTAATTTACTTTACTTATTAAAATTGTCACTGCCTCCTAAAACAAAGCATGTTGTAAAACATTAAATAACCAGGAAATAATTGTAGAGATGAATACTGGTGACGGCTCACATTTTAAACACAAGTATTAAGTGCGCGACGATACAGCTGATATCTTATAATCATACTTAATTGAATTCATTGAAAAATGTCATTTACTCTACAATATTTAATAAACATCACTCTTTAAAGTATTAGATTGTTTATTAAAAAATGTCTAAAAAATTGTGTAAAATTTGCTTAAACTGACCCAACAATTAATTGGAGGTGTGGGGGAGTGAGGGTCTAGAAAATCCCTATTTGGTTCATATATTGTATACTACTAAAGCATACATTTCAATTTTGTGGTATATTGAGAGTAGTATCATAGTATAAAATTATTATACAAGACAACAAAGCATCTTTATCATCCTGTAATGGTTTATTTAATTTTTTCAACTCGTTTTAGTATTTTGTTTAAAATAATCATATTGGACAACGACAATGTAAATAGCTTCTATCACGGCCGCAAGAGTAGTTTACTTACATGGTTAGTTAGCCTCCCTGACTGCCCAGAGTAGTTAAAAAACAGATCACCTGCGGGCGATAAAGAGCTTTTTAACAATACATTATTAAACATTAACCTAGCGTCTGAAAGATCCCGGATAAAATAAAACATTTGGTTCAATTAGCTCTTACGTATTCCCTTTAATTTTTCTAAAGTAAATTGATTACACGACGTTAGAATATAGCACCCTGCTAGACCAGTGTAGCATGTAGAAATTAAATAATTATAATTGTATTTAATTATATTATATCATAATTATTATGATATTTAATGATAATTATATTATCATTGCGAATGTGTTACTGAAGCTTCGTTGACAGAAGAACTTGGTTCCGTATCATTAATACTGATGATCGCAGCGGGTTAGTCGTCCCACTCTGATGGATGTTTGCTTCTGTGTTGTGATATTGAAGGCCTTTTGAAATCTCCCTTTTTTATATCTGGCCTGCTTCGGTGGTGCAATAATACCCCCCCCCCTCCGAAAAAAGCGTTGCATCCGGAATGTGAGTTTGAATTCCACGCAGAAAGTTGATTTTGTCTGTTGTGGAATGGTGTGTGTTCGTATTACACATTGTACCCCACTTGAACCTCACTTCCACTCTTGAGATATTGTGTGGTGAACCACACTTCAGTTAGTGTGGATGCATCACACTTTATTTTTACTTTCTCACTACGGAATAGGTAGGAAGTTATATAATATTTCTCGAAAAAACTGGCGAATTTTCGTCAGAAAACTCTAATTTCGGTGTCTGGTAACGAAAAAGTGGATAAATCCAATTGCTAAATTTAGAAAAAAATCCTCTAACACGTGGTGTAGCCAGAATCTATATTTTGTGGGTCCTTCATACCGTAAAATCGATTGACGGCAAAACGTCTGTCCGCTTTTCTGTCTGTCTGACTGTCTATTCGTCTTAGAAGCTAGCATCGAAAACGTTCAGTGAATTTTATCCAAATTTTATAATACCCAATCGATCTTTTTGATGCCACGACCTCGAATTTTATATTCATATTAATTTCCGTAAGTGTAGTGCTTGTTTTGCTAGGGCGGCTGCGGCGGTTGTAGTCATATTTTCCCCGCAGTATGGCGAGATCCGGCGCCGACCTTCCGTCAGCTGGCAGGGTTTTTCCAAACCAGATATCTCCCACCAGCAGGGTATCACCCCAACCGGGACCAGCTCTTGGCTCCTGACATGTCTGGGTCTCCCGGCATGTGTAGAAGTGAAGTGCGTGTTAGTGTGTGTGTGTGTGTGTGTGTGTGTGTGTGTGTGTGTGTGTGTGTGTAAGGGGTGAGGATAGGACAAGGAAGTGGAAGGAAAGATCGCGCGCGGTCTGTGGCCCGTTGAGAGGGTTCGGATTGTGTTGGTTCTCAAATGGCGTGATTTACAAAAACCAGTGCATTCAAAATTTATATACATTTATTTAGTTTAAAAATAGTACTTTTGTTACTGTGTGCCGCGTTTATTTTTTAATTACTGCCTTTTTCTGGTCGTTTTCCATAGTCCGTGCATTCTCCACAATTTATTATACAGTGACCACCCAGTCAAAATATTTTAGCACTCTTGAATCACTTGCAGTTTTGAAAAACGTATCTTCGTTTGTAACTCTTTGCTATTCAAACCTTCTTCTTTGGGTCTAGAAGACCATTTTACAGATGACCAGATGTGATTTCACTAGTTTTCATATCCCAGTTTGCATAGTTTAAATCTTCAGGCTCCCCAGAATTGCAATAGACGAGCTGGAGCTCAGGCCCCTGAGAGGTCACATTACTATCTTCCTGTGAACTGAGAGTGCTACTGGAATTCAAAGATTTGAAGCAAAGTATTTTTTAATGTAAGTTGTATTTTTAGTGTTCACTGTAGTCGATGTGGAGAGTTCACTATTACCGAATCTTCTAGTGCTTATTTATAGATAGATTTATAAAAGTACGCTTTAAGCTAATGCTCGATGGCAAACATGATTACAACTAAAAGTTGATAAGCTAGTTCTGATTAATATGTAATTATCTCGAAATTAAAAGTCTGTCTTAAGTTCATTTTGTTGTAATGTACGTGTAGATCAGTGATTTGGTTCACTATAATTGACATTTCTGGGTACGTCAACAGCTATGACGAATGCTCCAGTTAGTATTGTGAATCTTTTATCGCGGAAGTTGGCGATGTTCCTTCCCCGTCAACCAGCGGCTTCTGGGAGATTTTTCCTTCAAAATACTTCACCCCAGAGGGGACCAGCTCTAATTTACCTGACTGGTCTCCTGACATGTGTGATAGTGTAATGCATGGGACTGAAAGTGTGTGCGAATGAAAAATCGCACGCGGACCATGGCCAGTGTGTTCGCGTACTGCTTCGGAATTCGCCTGGTGCTGATCGCAGAAACCATGGAAAATTATAGATCAGAGCAACCGCCAGCTGATGAATTCTCGCTGCGACAGCGGCTGAACTCGGCGTAACTATCTAGCTGGTGACATATAAAGGAGGCTTTTATAAGTTAGCCTCCGCAATGATTCGAACCCTTGAACCTCGCTGCAAGGATATCAGCAATGCTGGGAAACTAAGGCAGTAGGTTTCACGCTTACCGAACGTTCACTGCATCCAGAGTAGACCGGGAGAAGTGGCTCAGAGCAACAACTGATGTCACTGCCGTAACTTTGACGGGAAGTCGTATGTTCGAGCCCTGACGGTGGCAGGATTTCGACACTAGCCATATAGCTAGGTCTAGCTTTGTTGCTGTCAGGAGGTGAATTCAACCGGCCGGCTACACTGATCGATAGTTTTCTGTGTTTTATCTGATCAATACCAGGCTAATGCCGGAGCAATACCCTAGCAAAAGTGACACGGCACGCGTGCGATATTTCCTTCCTCGTGTCCTATCCTCACCCTTTACTTACACACACGTACACTCTTGGAAACATAAAATTTCGCGTCGAAAATGCCTTGGCCCGAGAGGTTGATGGCGCTGCAACAAAAGCTGAGGCAATGTCAACTATCAGCAACTCATCAGCAACGGCAACGTCAACAGCAACATCAATTTATAAACAATAACAGCAATGTCAACTGGCAAACGGTCTACAGCAACATGAAACATTAACAATCAACACAACATGCAAGGCAACAACAGCAACGTGAACAAGGAACACCAACAGCATAGTCTACAAAACAATAGTCACAGTAACGTCAACCTTGCAACGTCAACACAACATCAAGCATTAACATGAACATCAACAGCAACATCCAACAGCAACATCAACCACAACACAACAATCTACATCAACAGCTACATCAACAGCTACATTCAACAGCTACATCAACAGCTACATCAACAGCCTACATCAACACTACATCAAACAGCTACACAACAGCAACGTCAACAAGAACGCCAACAGCAAACGTCAACCACAATGATCACAGCAACCATCACAGCATTCAACCTCCAACCCAGCAATCCCACCCCCAATGCACACCCACCACCAACCCACGCATCCACCACCAGCCGGACCACCAGCATCAACCTGCGCAAGGGCGGGCGGGTCGTGTGTGCAGACAGCGCCCGCGGCTGCTATTAGGCGATGCCGGCGGCGATGGCCCGCGCGCGCCGGGGCAGCTCGTCGCGCCCTATCCATCGCCGGCGGCCCGTAAAATCACGCCCTCGCGGACCAACTCGCGCCGCCCCCGCCCCGCCTAGCCTCGCTCCGCCCCATCTCGCCCGCGCCCATATCCAACCCCGCTCCGGCATCGGACCTCCCCGCCCACCCTACCTCGCTCCGTCCCGCCCTCGCCAACCCCGCCCGTCCCGCCCCCCATCCCTCACCGCACCGCCCCCGCCTTCGCCCCCCCGCCCCGCCCCCCCCCCCGCCCCGCCCCACCCCGCCCCTCCCCTCCCACCCCCGCCCGCCCCATTTGCCCGCGCTCGCGCCGGGCCTCGCCCCGTCCCACATCGCCCCGCCACACTCGCTCCGTCCCGCCCTATCGCCCACCCCGCCCGTCCCCTCCCCATCCCTCACACACCGCCCACCCGCCCCGCCCCACCCCGCCCCTCCCCACCCCGTCCCTCCCCGGCCATGCCCCGCGCTCGCACCGGCCTCCGCCCCTTCCCACATCGCCCCGCCACACATCGCCCCGCCCACACCTCGCTCCGTCCCGCGCCTCGCCCACCCCCGCCCGTCCCTCCCCCATTCCTCACCGCACGCCCCCGGCACCCCCGCCCCCCCCCCACCCCGCCCCCCCGCCCGCCCCACACCCGCCCCTCCCCGCCCCTCCCCCACCCCGCCCCGCCCATGCCCGCGCTCGCGCCCGGCCCTCGCCCCGTCCCACACCGCCCCGCCACACCTCGCTGCCGTTCCCCGCCCCCGCACCCACCCCTTTCCCGTCCCGGCCCTGCCCACCCCACCCGTCCCACCTTCGCTTCGTCCCGCCCGCGCCTACACTCGCCCGCCCCTCTTCCTGCCCTGCCCGGCCCTCCCCGCCCCGCCTCCTACGCCCCTCCCCACCCATCCGCCTCACTACGCCGCCCCGCCCTCGCCCGCAGGCCTCCGCCCTCTTTCGTCCAGCCCCGCCGCGCCCCGCCCATCCCGCCCAGCCCCGCCAGTCCCGCACAGACCCCCCGCCCCGCCCTCCCCCCCCACTCGGCCCCTATCCGCCGCGCACACCCTCGGCCCGTACCCACCCTGAAGCTGATGCCTGAAGCTGACGGGCGGCTGGGCGATCACGCGGGCGATGCACGCGCGCTTCCGCTCGCGGCCACGGCACGACTGCCGCCGACCGAGAGGAGCGAACATTTGGGAGGAGGTTTCCCTTTTTACCTTAAGAAAAGAAAACACACAGGCCGACTCTGCGCTCACTGACTCTTAGTGATTTCCGGGGCAGCGTTTACACTGATTAAAGTTATTGGTTTCAGTAACTGCTAGTGCATGTGGGACCTCGCGGATGTGGACGGTGATCTCCACCGTTGGTCGGGGAGATCTGGCGACGGACCTAGCGTCGGCCTAGGATTTTTTCCCAGCCAGGTATCTCTCATCAGCCGGAACAAGGCTCTAAGCTTGCGACAGCTCTCCCTACCTGCTCTGATATTGTTAGTGCATGTACACTCTTTGGAAACATAAAGTTTCGCGTCGAAAATGCCTTGGCGCGATAGGTTGATGGCTCTGGAACATCCCTGCTTGCCGAACAAAGCTCTATACCGTTTATTTCCGAAACTACGTTCTGTAAGATCGTGCTATGAAGATTTAATTTATCTTATCTGGAAGGAGAGTTTAAAATATTTTAAAAAGTCCATTGACAGCCAAAAATAGCTTGTAGCACTAAGGAAAAAGACTTTCGTGTTCCTTGCCAGTAAAACTTCAACTGACATAAATTTTTGTAACCGTAATGTTTCTATTCAAGTTTAGTTAATATAAAATGTGTTAGTAAGAGGACCGGCAGCAAGGGGGGGAAAATGGCTCAGTATCAAAGTGTTGTTCTACATCCTGAAGTTGCGGGTTCGGATCCCACCCTACATAGATATTTTATCCATTACTACAAATGCCAATAAAAGCCACTAATGATTAACATGTTTACATTTGTCGTGGACACTTTTATGCATTTAAAACGGTGAAAATCGCTGGTTCGGCGCAGAAGCGAATATTTCAATTGTTGAAGAAATTAGAAAATTGATCCATTATACTAGTAAATAAATAATTGTGCATTATGTAGTGGATAGATAACAAAGAATATATGTTAGTCCTGTACCGACTCGTGCAATTTTGATAACGATTTAAGTTATCGCAGCGGTGTTGGACCGCCCGTAACGTTTTGGAGATTTCTAAAAGTTTTCAGCCAGCATGGAAGCAGGGTATCAATAACACCAAAAACGATTACATAAAATATTTTATTTGTAAAAACTAAGCCAAAAAGTCCACAACTCATGTGGAACAATCAAAATCTCTAAGCATTTAAATGTGTCCGATAACCATTAATTCAGGGTCTAGTTTGAAAATTGGGACTTCTCCATTCCAGTCTGGTTTTGAGAAAAACAAAAAAATGTTTCATATCATATGTTAAAACATCTTATTCTAAATGTTTGAGATTTTAATTTCCCTTGACTAGTGAAAGTCAAAACAATAGAATAAGATTAATTAAGGAATGGTCTAGTCATTACGAAGGAAAGTTGAGCTTAAAATTTTAAAAAATACTAATTTGTTGAAATTTAATTTAAGTATTTTTATATTTTTTCGTGAAAACGATATTTTTGCGAAAAAAACGTGTTTTCATTAAGATTTACCAATAGTGTTAATATTCATTTCTATTTCAATATATCATGTGAAATTTTTTACTCAAATATGAAGATCAGCAGACCGTAAATAACTGCTGACGTTCAAAACACTAATCATTTTCAGTATCAGCTTAATCATGCTTAGGCCAGTTGATTTCTACAGCATGTGATACATGTTCTGGAAATTGAGAAGATCGTACTGTTTGCAAACGAAAATGAAGATTATGGAAAGATGCGCGTTCTGAATATTAACACATTACTATTTCATAACGGAATCTTTCCAGGATCTTTTAGAAAAGCCCTCTGGAGTGAACAAAAAACGCGTTTTTGTTACAAATAATTGGGGTATAAAAACGACGGGCGTAATTGGCAAACGACCCCTATTGAAAGCAGTAATCTAATTTTTCACCATTGGTGAAAACGCTGTTGCGTTTGGAAACTAGGACTGCACAATTCGCGGATTCTCGCATATATTAGAACAATTGTGCAATTACTTCAAGTAGAATTGGCAGTTTGATGCATTCGGGATAACGCTCGGGCATTGCCTTGCATCCGTTCGTCATTGTCGTATTAGTTCCTGTGAAAGGAAACAATCTGAATTATGTTTTTCCGCACCCAAATACGGAGCAGGTATTATAAATAACATCGTCAAGCCTAAACATGAGATATCCTTCAGTATTCTTTCTAAATGCTTTTGAATCCTGTTAATAATGCAAAGCCAACTTCTTAGATAAATGAACACATAATAATAATAATAATAATAATAATAATAATAATAATAAGAATAATAATAATAATTAACCACATGCATTGAGGAAATCAAGTGTGAAATATAGGATTGAAAAAGAAAATGCCTAAATTTTTTTTGCGCTGGCCAGTGTTAAGAAGGCACGCGACAAGTATTAAGACTTTCCTGCAAGGTCGCTCCTGAACTATTGAATGCATCACCACTCATACACACGAATTTGAAAAAAGGCACTATGTTGAAAGTATATACGTCCCTAACAATATCCTGGCACTGTCACTGGCTAAACTTCAGTTGACAGATTTTTCAGCAAAAGTGTTCAGAAAGCGATCCAAATTCCGCCCGCGTGCGCGATGCATTACGGTAAATCAAGAAACGAAAAATGAACTTTATGTATTGCTCTATTTTTTATACCTTTACAAAAAATATAATGATTTTGATCTCGTAGAGCACCCAAAACTGACCATGAAAACTGCGCTCGTAAAATAAAAAAAATCACCATCAATTAGGAAAGACAAAAAGGATACTCAGGGAAGGCAATCACGCATCAAGAAAGAATTTCTGGGCAACTCGAATTCATTCAATTTGTTTTCATTAGTATAATTTCAATGTGTTGTGGGGCAAAGTATATTCAAAAATTTAAACTAAAACAACCTTATTTTTTGCCAGGGGATGCACAAAACTACATTTTTTCTTGTTTATTTGTTATCTGTTCAACATTGTGTGTTCAACAGGGAGTCTCACCAATACGGACCATCCCCATAACTGTCTTAAACGGTTTCACGATATTCGAAATGGTAGTTTTCGCCAAACAATGTGTGAAATCATGAGGCAAGTGATGTGCCTTAAGAATATTGTCAAATATGTTAGTGTTTCCGAGAAATTTAATTCATCTGTAATTTTGTTTAAATGGAACCCAAGTATTTATTCTCACTAGCAATAGATAGAATCATTAAATAGACGAATGCAATGATGTAACACATGTTAATGCTTTGAGTAGTATTTTGGAGAAGAAAAGTTATACTTTCCGCCATGTGATTTTTAAATTAAATATATTAAGATTTTCAACTTGCCTAAATATACAACCCTTTCAATTGTTTCCTTTTGGGAAGTTCGTTTTCGCCAAATAGCGACAGTTGCGACGGCAGCTACAGAACCAAATGCACGTTAAATTTAAAATCTCCAGTCCATTAGACTATAATTTTATGCACAAAACACAATAAAAATATTAGCAAAGGTACAGCATTGCATTCCTCTTTTAAGAAATCTATCTATTTGCTAGGTGAGAAAATACATTGGCTTCTATTTAAAAATCAGAGATGATTAAATTTGCAAAACTAAAATATTTCAAAAATTATCTCTTACATCATATTACTTGCCGCATGATTCCGCATGAGTTGAGCTGAAAAATGAAGCCGAGTATCGGGAACCTTAGAAGTTATGAGGGTTGCCCGTAGTTGGTCAGGACTCCCTGTATGCAAGCAATATATATGTATTCAAAAATTCGGGTTTTAATTTCCGTTTGATCAGAAGACAGTGCATTTTTCAACATTATTGTAATCATCGAATATGTTGGAGACATTTAAACCGTTCCGAAATTTGGCCAATAATATATGATGATAACTAATTGAATTACGAAAGTTTGCTGTATTTGGCTCATTGTAGAATGGTTTTTTCTAACTTCAATGCAAGCAGGTTCGAATCCAGTGAGTGTCGTTTCTTTTTTTTGTTGTTTTTTTATTCTTATCCGGATTGTTTGTCAAATGAACTGTATTTACAGTATTTCTCTCTATTTGTGTCATAAATATATGGTTTGATTTTAAAACGAAAATAAACTCTGAAAGGCTCTTTATCTCTTTCTAAGAATATGTTCTTTTAATTCTCCAAATCTACATATTTGTTAAAAATTGTATTCTATGGTTTTTCAATTAATTTGTTTATTTATAAATATATTATTCATAGAAAAATATAAGGAAAACATTAATAAGGAATCCAAAACCCCCCAGATTTCTACGACCATTCTAATTCTACGTGGGAAAGCCTCCACAAGATCCCGCCGATAGTTTCACTGTGAGCGACCTCTCCAGGCCCTTTCATTCGATTCTTTTTGCCACGAGCGCATCGGCATTGTTAGGGTTCGGATCAGGCCAGTCTTTCGGCCATGGTGCATCTGTGTCTCTGCCCAAACATTTTCAATAGGTTCAGATTGTTGCACATGGATGGCCAGTCAACAACCTCAATATATCTGTTTCTCCGCCACAAAAAACGATTGAAAACCGACTTAGTGAATCGAGTTGATTGTTCTGTTTGGAATGGAATTTATCCCACAGGATGCAATGGCCCTTTACTGATTGGAATCATGATATCTCTCAGATTGGATGTACTAGAGGAGCATTTAAGTGGTCTTGGATTCTATGGAATTCATTCCAATCCCACGAGATGACATCGAGCCCAACTGGCTACTGCATAACACGACCTTGACCTGGGACTGCTTTTTCGTACCGAGAATCATAGCGGCTTCCTTTGGGGCCTGAAAACGCGTACGGTCCTCATTTGCGGCGGAGGAATATTTACTCTCAGTCAGAGAAAATGGCTCAGCCCAGTCCTCGATTAAATTTTCCTTCGGCAAATGCCAGCCGATAGAGCTGGTGTTCTTCTGTCAGCTTCGGTTTTCGGCCTGGCCCCCGGCAAATTTTTTTTTTTTCTTGTATCGCAGACCAACTTCCAAAAGTCTGTTGCGTATTGTTGTTGTATCATCCAAGGAAATCTTTGGTGGTTCTTTGCAGTTGTGAAGAAGGTTTGGAAAGGGGTTTTCCAACCGCCTGGCTTGTATCAACGTCATCTTGGTTCAGCATCTGAAATAGCCAAAGCCCCGTTTCTAGTTTCCTTCTTCGGATTTCCGTTCTGTCGAACGTTAAGCCAGTATTGCGCTGTTCTTCCCCAACGCCATACCGACACGCCGCCTCTGAAACAGAGAGGTGACCTTCTTCTACTAATGCGATAACTCGCTTTTCGTGTGGCTTGGATATGGTGAGCAATGTGAAAAATGAATGCGGAGTAGGTTCAATTTGCTTAGCCGCGATTTTTCTTTTCTTACCCAAAGTGCAACGCTGCAGAGCCCTTATCTCCTTGTGAACCTGCTGTCGAAACACGGAAGTTTCGCTGGCGAAGGTCAGATTCAAGTCTGTAGTACCGTGGAGATTTACGAGAGAAAAACTCGATAACACATCTCTCTCAAACAAAAGAAATGAGTTTTTCCACTGTTCTTTAATTGAACGAGATATATTGTAGCAAGCAAATGACATCGCTAGAATGGCCTAATGGCCAAGTTTGCTATGTCAACTAGAAGCAGATTCATAATTTTGCAAGCTTAATTTGGTTACGAAATTGTTTTTTGAAAATCGATAAAAATTTGCTTATTTCTTGCAAGATTTTGTTAAATTTATACAATTGACTGTATTACTAATTTTTGTGTGCATTTAAAAAAAAAACGTTCAATACAACATAAAAATGGAATTATCTTACTTGCATCTGAAATAGACTGTTTGGTATGAATATTGTATGAACTTCGAATAGCATGGAGCAAACTCTAGAATATTTTGCCTTTGCAAAATTCGTTTTCGGCAAATTGTCATTTAGATATTTTTTACTTCACCAGCTATTGAAATCTCAATACCACATAACTAGGCCTCCCACAAAAGGCAAGAGATCCTCGGAAAGATCCGCATTCCATCAAATCAATGAGCCCCAATTTATCATTCCCAAAAAAACAAGAAAACTTATTTTTATTTACTGCAGGTGTTAGAGATGTGGAGATCAAATCCGTCTCACATATCTAGAATATATCTGTAATTCACAGAACATCAACAGTCTATCCATTCATCTTCTTATTCAATCATTTAGTATAATTCAATAATAGCATAAGGGTAGGTCTATGCACAGAATTTTAAAAATATCTATTAATATAGTATATAGTATATAGTATGAAATATAAAGTAAGTATCAAAGCAAACAAGAAGTGTCCAAATAGGATTTAATGAATTATTTACCGATAGACAAACACAAGTCAAATTTTCTTTTCAGGTAATATTCACTTAAACATTTGTGATAATTGTTAAACGAAGCGTCTTTTCCAGAGCTTTTAGGAGTTCCATTTCATGGTTTTATTCGAGTAAAAAATTGAAAAATAATATACGTAATATTTATGTTATTTTTATTCGCAATTTAAGATTATTATCTATAAGATTATGAAAGCTTATTTATTTTGGTCTCTTACGAGTGATTACCGGTTTGAGAATTGCTTGTTTACATTCCTTATCGCAATCGACGAATTTTGCTTAAAATTATGCAAACATTGGACGCGGACAATGTAGCAGTGTTTGTAATTTTTGTGGAATTATATGGCACTGTAGAATGAATAAAAATATCTACGTAGCATTGGGAAGCGAAACCCGCGTCTTCAACGGTCTAGAACCCACTTGACACTGAGCCATTCTTTCACCCTTCTCATACATCCATTATAACACACATTTTATAGTAATGAAACTTTTAGGCAAAATCACGGTTTACCAAATTAATGGTCAGATTCTGTTTGTACTGGCAGCGAATCAACGAAAGTCTTTTGTCCTCTGTTACTGGACTATTTAGCTCTCAACGGTCCTTAAAGTATTTAATACGCTCTCCAATAAAAATAAATTTAATTATAAGTCGATCACAGAACGTATTTCGAAAATAAACGCTTATATAGCGCTGCCGGCAAGCAGGATGTC
>BOPP01000215.1:540143-557941 GCA_017312745.1 Gryllus bimaculatus
GATTCGCGCGTCAACGGACTGCCATCGCGCGCTGCGGAGCCACCGCCCGCCCGCCCGCCCGCGCGCGTTTAGAACCCGTGACCCCCGGAGTTCGTGCGGCCGCGGGCGACATTGACCCGGTGCGGAACGAGGCGAACGGCTGGCAGGGCAGGCGGGAGCAGTGGCGGGGAGGGCGCGGGGCGGGGCGGGCAGGGCAGAGGCGGGGCAGGGCAGGGCGCGGGCAGGGGCGCAGGGGCGGGCAGGGCAGGGGGGGCGGCAGGGCAGGGGATGGGGGCGGGGCCAGGTCCGAGGGCGGGGCGGCAGGGCCAGGGGCGGGGCAGTGGCGGCGCAGGCGGGGAGGGGTGGGCAGGGGCAGGGCATGGCGGGGGCGGGCAGGCAGGGCAGGCGGGGCAGGCAGGGGGCAGGGGCAGGGGCGGGCAGGGGCAGGGCCGGCCGCAGGGGCAGGGGGCGGGGGTATGGTGGGGGGCGGCGGGGGCGGGAGGGCGGAAGGAGGGGGCAGGGGCAGGGTGGGCAGTGGCGGGGGAGGGCGGGGAGGGGAGGGGGAGGGAGGGGAGGAAGAGGGGAGGGCGGGGCGGGCTTGGCGGGGTGGGGCGGGGCAGGGGGCAGGGGCAGGGCAGGGGGGAGCAGGGGCAGGGTGCATGGGGGGGGGCAGTGCGGGAGCGGGGCGGGAGGGGGCGGGGCAGGGCGGCAGGGGCGGGCGCAGGGGCGGGGCAGGGGCGGGGGCAGGGGTGGGGGCAGAGAATGAGCTAGGCTGGAGTCAGAAGGCTGATACGAATAGAGAGAGAACGTTGGAGATAGTGGTGCATGCGGGAGTCTGGGATTTGGCGGTGGCGGTGGCTTTGATTGGCAGATTAGTGGATGAGTCCTCGTCTTCAGGCGGTTCAACTCTTCGATCAATAGTTGTCCGAGTGCAATGCATGCTATACCTCGGGAGGTAACGACGAGATTCTCAAAGAGAAGTTGAGATTCAGCGCAGGCCTACACGTTGACTTGCAGAGGTCTTTTTTCAAATAGGGAGGAACCGCCTCAACCGAGGCAAGCTCTAAAATGCGTTCTGGTATCCCGAATGTGTGATTGTGTATTACAAGTGTGTGTACTACGTGCAATGGGAGGAGAGAAAGAGACAAGGAAGAGGGCGGGAGGATTGCGCGGGCCGTGTCTCATTTGTTAGTGTTCTTCTCCAACATTCGACGGGTGAATTGGTTAAACCGTGGAAAACTCCCGATCGGAGTAAATGGGCGCTGGAAGTTCCATCCTTACAGCGACTGTATTTGTCCTGGTATCTATAGAACGATTTATTTAGATGTTCATATCAGCTGTTGCGTAATCGGAAGACACTACTGTGTCGTTACTATGGGGACGTTCAAGCTCCTGATTGGATGAAACCGCGAAGAGCTGATTTACTTCAAATGCACAGTTAAATAAATCCTAACACACTCGATAATCCGCCTCCCTCGGCACATGAAGGGAGGTCGTCCCTGTCAGAGATACGGCAGTGGTAATAGTTGATGTTCTGAGCTATCACAGCTAGTGGGAGTACCGGCGAAAATGCTGATGTTGAAAACAGGGACGTTTATACACATACACACCATACACACAAAATAATATATATATATATATATATATATATATATATATATATATATATATATATACACTGCGTACTTCAAAAACTGCGAAACATTGACGTTTTTATTACCAAACCACAATTATCAACACTACTAGAGTCTACTAGTATCGATTTAGGATTTAATGATGTTTTTTAAACTTTATGCGTTTTACATACTTTACAAATACTCGAAATCGAGTAGTGACAGAGTACGAAGAAAAAACATTTAAAAAGTTGAACGATTGACACAATCGATTTAGTCCATGCCACTAATAACGAACCCTGCTGCGTAAGATTTAACGGAATTCTGCTCCGCTCTGCTCCGCCCCGGCCCCGCCTCACTCACCCCCTCCCCCAACGCAGGTTCCCGCTTACACACACCAGTCACCGCTCCGCTCTACACCACCGCAAGCCGCCTCACAACCCTCTCGTCCCGTCTCGTCCCCCCTCGCCACGCCAGACACCCTTCCGTCACATACCATATTATCTCATCTCGCCTCGTCCCGCCGCAACTCGCCACTCCCTCTTCGTCCCGTCCCGCTTCAGCTGTTCTAATGTCTCGTCCCGTCCCGCCATTCACATCTCGTCCCGTCCCGTCCAAACCCATCTCGTTCAGCCCCGTCCCTCCCCTCACGCCACGCAACGCCTCACCCCGCCTCGCCCCGCCCCTCGCGTTGTCACGCGGTCCACGTCTCTCAAGCGCCCGCCCGCCCGCGTCATTGTTCGCGAGGAGGCTGCGAAAGAGCTCTCAGGCGCGACGCGAGCGCTGCCTGGCGGCTGACGCGTGCACTTCGCTCCTCGTTTCGCGCCGCGCCCGCGGGCCGGCGACTGCGGAGAGCGTGCGTGAAGGCTCTTTGCTTCTTTGCGCGCAGTCACGTACGCCTGCACACCAAGGATACCTGACGAATGAAAAGCCTGCGCTTTCTCATTGCGCGCGTGTGCCAGTGGTCTCAGAACGTGTGTGTGTGTGTGTGTGAGTGTGTGTGTGAATCGACATCTGAGGTTTTAGGGCGGTGGTGGAAATGAACCGTCCACAGTACTTCACATTCCTCACTTCTTTTATTATTCATAAACATTGCAACATTGACTAACAAAGTCAATAGTTAAGAGACACGGTTCTTTGGAAAAGAAAGGAAAGAAAAAAGAAGAAAATGTAGGAGGAGGAGAAGCAAAAAAAATTGTTTTTGAATAGCGATAAATTATTTCATGGCTTAGGCCAGGGTCTTTCATGTCGTGTTGGAAGGTAGAGATATGACTAAAATATAGCAATTTGGGAATAAATAAATTCTATTATTCTGAGTTCACGGGATATTAATAACAATAACAATAATAGTAATAATAATAATAATAATAATAATAATAATAATAATAATAATAATAATAATAATAATAATAATTCTGAGTTACACTATGAATGGCTCTACTTTTCCAAATGTCACGTCCGTCCCGAACAATACTTCCTGGATGAAAATCTCGTGCTTTCTGTGTATGTGTGAGAGGGACACATACTGATTTTCAGACGTTTTTGAGCCACCGCCAACACTCATACATTTTTCGTTTGGAGTTTCTTTTAAGTTTACAAATATATCGCATCCTTTAAGCAATGGAACATATTACTGTTTCACATGAAAAAATTACAATGTGTTAAGTTTCATACTTTTAATTCAAAAGAACATATTAAAAAATGCCCACATAAATCTGAAGAGCATGCGCCATGAATTTTTATATTATAGACTTAAATTTATTTAGTCAAAAAAAAGTAAAACTGGTTGTGACGTATGATGGAGAAGATTATCTGCGCACGTTTTCTGAAGTTCCAGAATCCCTTCCCATAATTTTACTATAAATAGTTGAAAGATTATTAAAACTTAGAGATAAATAAATAAATTAAAATAAAATTTTAAAAACCACGAGATTATCAATATTTGAAAAAAACTAGACATTTTTGTTCCCGAGTTATAGAAGACTTCCTTGCATCGGTAAACGAATTGCAGATATGATTTTCTGCATTTCTAACAGAAGTGAAACTAGTCCTTATCTCTATTCCTACCATTACAAGCATTTACTACGTCCAGAAGAAAAACAAAAGGGGCCATCTCAGCATTTGCTCAATAGCTCAGGGAAACTGGACAAAACCTGATCGAGATGGGGGTCATTGACCCAGAAGCTCAAGTACATTATTTATTACAAACATATTACGTCTTTAAAAAATACATATACAAATGTAAAGTAATTCACTACGTATCCCTATTTTGTTAAAATATACATTATTTTTCTTTTTGATGATCAGTATAATCTTTAATTGTGTGGAAAGAGTTGTGCTGCAGAAAAGATTTTACTTTTTACTTAAATTGGTGAACCGACTTCAATTGTTTAATTTTAATGTGGCAATGCATTGTAAGGTAACGTACATGTATTGTATGTGGATTTCTCATAGTCAGCTGTTGATACTATAATTGATGAACGTGATTGCTACGACGTGTGTTGTAATTATAAATATCAGTATGGCATAAAATATGTCCCCGCCCTTAAGTACGGCAGTTTTGACAAATATTACAGATCACACACGTAAATAAATAGGCAATGCAGTTGTAAGATTTCAAGCTCAATGAAGAGAGGCTTGCAGTGATCAAGAGGATAGCATTTTTAATTGTTCGAATAATTTTCTTTTGCAATCTAAAGGACTGGGTACAACATGATGGGCTTCCCCAGAATATTAAGCCATATATCAGGCGGGAATGTACATTTAAAAAATACACGCACGCCGCCTCTGGGGGCTGGCCACTACGGAGAGCGTGCGTGAAGGCCCTATGCTTCTTTGCTCGCAGTCACGTACGCGTGCACACCAAGGATGCCCGAGGAATGAAAACGCTGCGATTCCTGATTGCGCGTGTGTGTGAATGGTCACAATATGTGTTTGTGTGTATGTGTGTGTGAGGGAGAGACAGAGAGATACAGGGAGAGAGACAGGGAGAGGGATAGAGAGAGAGAGACAGGGAGAGGGATAGAGAGAGACAGAGAGAGGGACAGAGAGAGGGACAGAGAGAGGGACAGAGAGAGGGACAGAGAGAGGGACAGAGAGACAGAGAAAGACAGAGAAAGAGAGTCGAAATCTTAAGCTTTGGGGCGTCGGTGAAATTGTGCAGTCAACTGTTCTTCGTTTCCTCACCTCTTTTACTATTCATAAACATTCCACAATTGGCTAACAAAGCTAATAAAAATAATTAGTCAACACTGTTTCTTTGGAAAAAACGAAAAAAAATCAAGAAAACCTAGAACAAGAAGGAGATAAAGTAGAAAAAATAAAATTCTTCTTTATAGCAGTAAATTATACAATAGCTTAAGTAAAAATCTTTGATGTAGTCGTGGAAGGTTAAGATATCAGAATAATAGTGCGGCCAGGGAAAGAATACATTCTAATTCTGAGTTCTGCTACAAACGGGTCTACATTTGCAAAGATAAATCCGTGATTGAAGATGGGTAAATCCTGGATGAAAATCTTAATCACACTGTCTATGTAGTATGTCTTGGAAACAAACAGATTTGTAGACGTTTTTGGGACACTGCCTACTCCCATACATATTTCGTTTGGTATTTTATTAAGTAAACTACATGTCGCATTGTGAGGAAATAAAAAGGGCTTCTATTTCAAACGAAAAATCACGAGATACATTATAATTTAATACTTTAATTCAAAACTTTTAACTTAAACAAATTACAAAATCGCCACATCAATCTGTAATACAAACGTCATAAATTCTTGAATGTGGAACCTACTAGTTGACACCATGATATAACAATTTCCTTGTGAACAATAAATCAACGCAACAATAAAAAATTAATTTTCTTCATGCAAATATCTTAGGTTGAGGTAGAACACAGATCAGGTAAAAATAATAACTAGCAAGCTGAGTCCCAAATGATTAATATATATCATTCATTTGCAAAGTCACAATTCACGCTCAAAAAAGTAATAGTTCTATAAAAGAAATTTTATCGAAAGTAAACAAAGTATGGCATATTTATTTGTGTTTTTATGTGCGCAAAACATGTTAGATATTTATTTCATCGATTACACAAGCCAAATACATCTACCGTCAGTAACCAATGCTGACTAAACGTTACAATCCACTTTTAAGAAAATCGACCAAGAAAAGCAATCACAAGTGAAGTCACACGAGTGAAGCGAGAAAAGTTTTCTACCAAGAAACACAGCAGAGAACAAGAGAGTCCGATTACCCATAACAAGAAAGCCTCTTTCAGCGAGCTTATATTGACGGGCATTGCTGAGACATCAGATAACAGACTTTCCCGCTTTGAACAGAAACTTAATTTGCTTCCCACGTACAATACATATTGTGCACAAGATTCCTGTTTATATTTTTTTAACAAACCTGCTTCTACTGACATCTGAATCAACCTATCGAAACGTCCGGCTTGACTCCAGTTACTTCGTATAGGAAAAGACACATAACAAGGAGAAAAGAGGCATGCAGGCACTTGAATCAGTTCGCGACCATTTAATTCAGCCCTGTGAATATAGGAATGAGATTCATAGCTAAGAATGGCTTCGTCCTTAAAATAATATTTGTAATTTAGCATTTCGAATTTGGATACCAAAGATTCGTGGACATCACTTTGGGATGCAATCAAATCCGCATATTCTGGTTCCATATTCGGCAATGGATATATCGTTGAAACTGCCGCGTCTACATCTTCCAGCGTCTCCAACTGTCTACCTAAATCCGGGGATACTATTGAACCCGTGAGAGAACCGCCGATGAAGTTCCAGAGGAAGAAGCTGAGCAGGCTCAGCCAGAAATCGAGGCGACGCAAAGGCGAGAAAGAAGCTCCAGTGATGAGGCATCTCAGCATGGCGAACGCAGCGTCGGTCCAGCTCAGCCCGAAACCGAAGTGGGCTGCTGCAATGAATCCCAGCACGCAGGCCGCCGTGGCCAGCCAAATTCTCAGTGACACCGTCAGCAACACGCTCAGCCTCGAAGCCGCCGCCGGCTCAACAAAGAAGCACCACTCGTCGCTGTCGTGCGGGTACAGAATGGTGAGGTTCCCAATGAGCGACAGGCCGATGAACACTGGTTCTGAGAGCAGGTCCAGCTCACCAGTGAACAATTTTGTGTGGCCCAGATCCACGTTGGTGAGATCAGTGTAGAAGGCTGCGTGTGTACAGCCCAATTGCAACTGTGATTTTACTGTGTGAAGTAATTTATGGGATACCTCCGCAAAGTCGGAGGTTTTATTACCCTTTTTGCACCAGTGATCCATCGCATGTGTGTAGGATATTACACCATACTTTACAAGTGTTTCCTCATGTGGATCCATCTCAGGATCAATTAGAGTCTTATCTATTCTGCCACGGTGAGTTTTTTCATTCAGCCTTTGTATTAATCTTGGGTTTTCAATGAGATCATGTTTTGATGCAAATGATAATTCCAAATTAATCCAGAAGAAAGAAATCCAAAGGAATAATATTTTTGCCATATCTCTCGTCTATTACGAATTGTTTAGACCGCAACTAAAGAGATGATCTACATGATTATTGGAATTGGTTTATTTTCATATTAATTATATTGAGTGAGATATAAAAATAGTATTATTTTTATTTCAAATGTGCACAGTGGAAGATTGAATGTTCTTTATTCCTGTTCGTCAAAATGTGAGCTGTGTCTAAATCGAAGCAATTACTGCCTCTGAATTCCAGAAATTGTTTAACTAAAACAATTGTTTTGTTAAATAAATCTTTATATATATAATTATATTAAAACAAAGAATGTAGATTAGGAAAAATAATAGTTTTTCCCGGAATCCATACACTTATCTACGCAGAATGTAAAGGGGAGGAATACTATTTTAGTGATTGACTGCCCATGAAATCAGCTATTGTTCCTTGGCATCTGTAAAAGACACACAATAATGAATTAAACACTCAATTTAATGAGTTATAATCACGTCATGAAATTAATAAACATTTTCTTGAATTCTTTTGGGAATTGTAACCAAGGTTTGGACGTTGGTCGAAATAAATTATGACTTAACTGTTACATCTCATCTATTTGTTGAAAATTGGGGAAATTTGGAACTATATTTCGTAAATAGAGAAAAACTAATGTATTTTACATGAACTCAGAGGAAATATAATAAAAAAACTCATAATTAAAATTCAAGTAAGGCAAACATTGCGTGAAAAGTTAAAAAAAATATAGGACACACTACACTTAAAAACGATTTCGATGTTACATATTTATCGCATGTCCCAAAATTGTTTCATCAGAGGGAGATTCAACATTTGAGAGTACTGCTGGCCTAATACCACTCGGGTTACCTGTACTCTAGAAGGTTCCGTTGTCGCTGTTGCTATCTCCGTTGCTGTGTTCTGATTGTAGGTTCTGTTTTTTTATGCGGTTTTTGTTCCCTAAATTTAAGAACCGTGAGTTGTTGCTCATAATTAACTTTGCTTAGTTGTGGATATTAAATTAGTTAACTAGCGTAATCTTGCAAGAACTCTTGCATGTTAATGACCATCCTTTTACTATCCATTTTCTTATTCTTTCCATTAAGAAGGAAATTGTTCACGAAACGTGTTTTTTGTTTAAAAAAAGTATAAATGTAAGTATGATTTGATGAATTGATATTGGAAATAAATTTTAAAAGAAGGTGTTATCAGTATTATATAGATTTGTTCAACGCACAATTCACGCTCTTAAAAACAACATTTGAAGTAATTATTTAACGTTCCTTGACATATTTTCGCGTACCTTGTTAGTCACAAAAACATTAGAAAAACTTTTTACTCATGAGAAAGTAAAATTTTTCGTGAAAGTACACGTCAGGCACCTTCAACCCTTTGGGTGGTTTCAAGTATCAGGGCGCCAGCTCAGTGGAGTGAGAAAATTGAAAAATTACCGTATCTTATACTAAAATGTACTTCAAGAACAGCAATACAGTGCCAAAAATATTAATTTCATATTTTCACCTCTGAGTAATATTATGTACAGGTATTGCCTGCTGCATGAGCAAGTTTTCTTGAGATTCGGAATACCTACCCCACTCTTTCACTATATGTTAAAATATGTACAAATATTAGCTTGTTGACGAGCGTAGTGGACAAAATCTAATATACTGAAATTATGATCATAGAAACAATTTTTAAAATGAAAACGAGCTATAGATTTAATAGAATAAATCTGTAGTCTAAATCACCAACAGTCAACTCCACTCGAATCTAATGAAATAAGGGCTCAACAAAACGTGAGCGGAAAATAGCGAAATATTCAGTGGCGGCTCCTTGTTATAGGAAGGTTTGGAGCCTACTAGGTAATTCACCAAGCCCATTGAAACATTACTCCACTAGAAACCCAGGCAGACACACGTTTGCCTAGGGAGATCATTGGGAAAACTTGAAAAGATGTTATTAGGGGGTTGCGAGAAACTTCATCATCGTACAACATTGCCATGATGTCTATAAATTTAGGCTTCTTCATGCCATAACACCTTGGACATGTATGCATACTTGCGATGAAATATACTCAGGTCAATAGAGATAAATCACCAAAATAGATTACTAGAAAGCACAAGATTATGGAGAATACATTAATATATATTACTCACATGAAGATGTTCACCAAACACACATTCAATTCTTTTATTAGTACATTACAACCGCGGCCAATCCCACTCTAGTCCGTCCTTTACACTATCTCCGTTGCCGTCACCGACTCTTGCGGGGTCATGGGAGCTGTAAAGAATAACCAGTTGGAGTTATTTACTTTTTACTGTTTGTTATTTTTTGTCCGACTGAAATTTGTTTCAAAAGAGACGAAGGCAGAGATCGCAGTTAAAATGGTATGTACTCTACTTATTTGCGTTTTGAGGAAACTGCCCCTTGCATAATCCCGGGCTGCTAGTAACAATATTATCCTCAAACGGATCCACAATGAGCTCTTTAAAAAAGATTGGGATCATGTTTTAAAAGGCGTGTGTTCCTGATGGCATCTTTCCCCATCTAAATGACACTTTCAACTGAGAAATTACGAAATACGACGATAAAGTTTTTTTCTTTTTAAAAACATTTTTTCGAAAGATTTACATTACGGACTAACGATTGTCGTTCAGGGTGTTTGATGGTCGATGTTCGATATATTGACAACGTATGGTCTCGTGCCATATATGCCCTCCACTGAATTAAAAATGTAGAAAATTGAGTTATTCGAATTTTCAAAGTAATAATATCATATTAAGGTACGAAGTAGTTTACGTTTGAAAGCGAAAGTTATCTAATTTTGTTGCAAACTTATGGTACTTCTACCGCATATAACTTATCTCATTGCTTCTAATTTGCAATTTTCAAAAATTCAAAGTTAAACAATAGTGAGATTTGCGTCATTCTCTTTAAGGGTTGCATGATCTATGAAAATGAAAACAAAAATTTGAAGCAGTTAGTGAGAATATGTATTCCTTTTTTATAAATTGCATTAATCGCAAGCGAACATTCAGCAAAGGCTACTTGTTCTTGAAGAAAAGTATACATGATCAATTTTAAAGAGGTAATTTTTGAAACAGATAGTGTTATAAGAAACAATCTGTATTTTTAGTTTTGTTGTTTTCAATTGATGAAATTGTTCAATTTATGTAAATACACGACGTTTTCAGGAGATGCGATTAACATCAATTGTTAACATCTTTTAAAATATACGAATAAAAGTAACGAATTAATTTGAGCATTTTTCAAGTAATAATTTTTTTAATTAAAATTTTCTTGCATTTAATGCAAAATTGCGATCAAATATACTAAATTTTGAAATCTGTACTTCACCCTATTTCAAGATCTATATTCAAACATATGATTTTGTTAAGGAAAAATCGTCTACCTTCCAAATTGCAATAGTAGAAAGGTACCGAAAACATAGAACTTTTGCAGTTTTCGAAAATTTGGAATTTCAAGGATAATGTGATAACATGAGTGACTTCAGAGTTCGTTCACGATTTGAAAACTAAAAAAAAATCAAACTATACCAGGTCAACTTTGAGAAAATTTCGACAACACGTGTTGAGGCTACACGCGAAGTTTCTTTGGTCACAAAACGACATTCCATTTTTAAAAGACTGAGGCTACATGTAATAGATACGTAACTTGATTCGTTGTGTGAAATTTCAGAATTTGTTATAGGTATTGGAGAATGTTCAATGGACGTTTCTACTTAGCATGTCCCTATAAGTGGGTTTTATGTGTGTATTGTGTCTACAACGTCGGTACATATTATGCAAATATAATGATTATTAAAAAATATAGAACTTTATTTCCACAACACGTATTGTTTGAAAAACTGGTATTTTCAGACACATAAATAATTTAATAAAGCGAATGTGCTTAACAAAACTATATTCCAACACTTATAAATATCAGGTAGTATAAATTCACTCCATTAAAATGCGGACAAGAATATCTCAACCTATCTCTTAAGCAATCTATTTTACAACGCATAATTATTTAATGAAGAAGTTTCTTAGTTTACAATAGGAATTTTTTAGCAAGATAAATTCCTTTTTATCTTTAAGAGGGAATGCATGTAGCAAAAGTCTGTGTTACTATTTATCAAAATAAGCACGTTTTTATGAACAATCCTAATATCTAAGATTATAGCATTGAACGCACACAATACAATTGGTCTTTTGACATACATTAGGATAATTTCCTGGCTTTTGGGTGAGTTTTCATTGAAAGTTGTTTGCTAATTAGGAGAAAATTAAGTTTACTTTTCTGAAGGCAGACAATACATAAATGGAAAATGAAATATTGTTATAGATATTACGATATTATATATTAGTATCGAGCATGATATATTATGTGAGAAATACGATGTTGATGTGTAATTGCAAATGTAAGGTTTTAGGTGGTTCTTGGTAAGAAGAATATGAAGCAATGTTACGAAGAGATGATTTTATCAACTAATTATTTGTTTTATGTTTTTTCAATGATAACCTGATTTATTTAACTTCATTCACTATCAGACACCCTGCGTCCAGCGTAAAATCTCCGTTGTAAAAATCTTAGGATAACAAAGATCGTAAAATTGACAGGTTACGAGCTATAGACCATATTTTCCATAGATCATTCATTTTTAATCACACAAATGATACACCAAAAAGGAATAATTATATGAAAATAATCATCGAAAGTTAATCTAGTTTTATTTGCAAGATAACACAAGCAAAAACATCTTACTTTAAATAGCTAACGATAAATACAATTTAAAATAACCTTTGAATTACACTTTAAAAAAACCTCCAAACACGACGAAGCATAGCGACCCCAAGGGAAGTAACACGACTGATGCAAGAGACGTTTTCTGCCAAGAAACACAGCAGAGAACAGGACAGTCCCATTCCCCATAAGAAAAAAGCCTCTCTCAAAGAGTTTATCTCTACGGGCTTCGCTGGGACATCTAAAGGATTTACTTCCTGTTTTGAACAGAAACTTAATTTGCTTTCCAAGTACAATACATATTGTGCACAGGATTCTTGTTTATATTTTTTTAACAAACCTGCTTCTACTGATATTTGAATCAACCTATCTAAACGCCCGGCTTGACTCCGATTACTTCGTATAGGAAAAGACACATAACAAGGAGAAAAGAGGCATGCAGGCACTTGAATCAGATCACGACCATTTATTTCAGTCCTGAGAACATATGAAATGGTTTTATAGCTAAGAATGACTTCCCTTTTGACATTCAATTCATAACGTGGGAATTTGAATTTCGATACTAACGATTCGTGGATATCACTTTGGGATGCCATCAAATCCGCATATTCAGGTTCAACATTCGGCAATGGTAATATAGTTGAATATGCCGCGTCTACATCTTCCAGCGTCTCCAACTGTCTACCTAAACCCGGAGATACTATTGAACCCGTGAGAGAACCGCCGATGAAGTTCCAGAGGAAGAAGCTGAGCAGGCTCAGACAGAAATCGAGACGTCGCAAAGGTGAGGACGACGCCCCCGTGATGAGGCATCTCAGCATGGCGAACGCAGCGTCGGCCCAGCTCAGCCCGAAACCGAAGCGAGCCGACCCGATGAAGCCCAGAACGCAGGCGGCCGTGGCCAGCCAAATGCTCAGCGACACCGTCAGCAACACGCTCAGCCTCGAAGCCTCCAGCGGACTCGCGAAGAAGCACCAGTCGTCGCTGTCGTGCGGGTACAGAATGGTGAAGTTCCCGACGAGCGACAGGCCGATGAACACTGGTTCTGAGAGCACATCCAGCTCAGCGGTGAGCAATTGCCTGTGGCCCATATCTAATTGGCCGAGTTGAGTGTAGAAGGCTGTGTGTGTACAGCTTAATTGCAAACGTGATTTTACCGTGTGAAGTAATTTTTGGGACTGTTGTGCAAATTCAGAGGTTTTACTACCATTTATGCACCAGTGATCCATCTCATGTGTGTAGGATATAACACCATACTTTACAGTCGAATCTCCTTTTAGGTCCATCTCAGGAACCATTAGGGTACCGTGGGATTTTTGTTCTCGCCTTTGTATGTATCTTGGGTTTTCTATAGATCTTGTTTTGATGTACATGATAATTCCAGATAATTGCAGAAGAAACAAATTGTAAGGCATGTTGCAAACATTATTTTTACCATATCTTTCGACTATTAGTAATTGATTAGTGCTCTACTAAAGTGATATGCTCTCTTAGCAATATATTAGTGCAATTTTCAATTTAATTTTATAGATGAACATCAGATTATTTTGTGTCAAATGTTTACAGAGCTGTATTGAATGTTAATTTATTCCTCCACATCAAAATAAAATCTGTCTCAAATCCAAAAATATTACTGCACCTATACTCAAAACTTTTTTAATAATAACCAATTTTTTGTCAAATCGGTCACGATATGACTATACATATCGTAATTATTTTCCAACTAAGTATTAAGATGAGAACAATTGTTATCACGTGTAATTCAACAACTTTCTACTCTGAATGTAATGAAAAGGAAACCTATATCAAAGATATACTGATTAGCTGTCAATGGAGTCTGCGACTGATCCTTGTCATCTGAAAAAGAGAACCATATGAATGAATTGAACATTCAATTCAATTGGTTATAAACACTTCACGAAAATGGTAAAGATTTCTTTAAAATTTATCTGGAAGGGTAACCAATGTTTGGACGAAGGTCGAAATAAAAAATAACTTATATTTTTCAACTATACTGATAGTTGAAATATGAGGAATTTGGATCAAAATTTTTACAGAAGAAAACTAAAACATAAAGCTAGGAGGTAACAATTCCTGTTAGGAAAACATTCCGTAAAAACAATATATTAATTGGAAATAATTTTGAAGTTACGTATTTATCGCTTGCTCCAAAAGTTTTCATCGAAATCAGACATTTTATTGTTTTCTCTTGTCTCTTATTTTCCAGCTGAAAAGCCCTGCCCTCGGTTTATTCCGGAGCCCTTTTACCACGCCAAGAAAGCTTCACTCAAGGCTACACTCCGTAACTCCACCACAGAATAGAAAGAATGGACATCCTTGCAATCTGCACGACAAATACATTGTGTCCGTCATATTGACACTGAGTGTACTGCTGGCCCAGCGGTCTCCTGTACTCAATATGTCTGTCTATTTTGTTGTGATCTGATTTTTTCTTTCTATGTTTTTTGCAAATTTTGTTCTGTCATTTTAAAAACCTTCGTGTCTGCATTGTTAATTTAATTCGTTGTGGATATAAATTAGTTAATATTGTGTATTAAGAAAGAAGCCCGACAATGCATATAGTATTGCCTATCGATTAGTTTGAATGATATTTCCTGATCCATTGCTCCACCTTCTTTCTTCAATGAAACACACTTTATTAGTCCCTTTTCACTATTGGCGTGCAATACATTATACTTTTTTCTTGAAATTTCATTATTTTTTATTTAATAGGTAATTATTACACATATAAATTAAAAAATAGAACTATGTGGCCAGGTCAAACACATTTAAGCCCTGTTTTAACCTCTGATGATGAAAAATATTTCTTTATACTGTATGTGAGTTCTCTTGGCTTTCCGTATTACGTATCAATTCCTATCTGTATATTGTTTATTCTGGGACTCTTAAGCGTCCTTTCAACAGATTCAGGCTTGAATCTGACCTGATTTTTTATGTTAAAAGATACTGACTACTAGTATGTGCAGGGAAAAAATTAGTCGCTGTCATGCACTGGAAATACACTGAAAAAATAAAGCATTTGGTCAGTTTTGGCCACGCTGTTTTTGCTAACAGCATGGACAACAATTACTGCTGCGAACGACTAACGATGGTACGAAAGTACTCACGAAAGTATGAAGACCCTTTCAGAGGTACTTCGTAAGAAGAGAAAGTTATGTAATCGTGCGTCTGAAAACTGAGGATATTCGGCAGAGAAATTCCTATTGTCGAACCTTGGAGACGAGAAACTGGATAAATCCAGCTGGCAGCTATGTGCAACAGCACGTGTGCAAAGTGAATATTTAACAATTGAAAAGAATGAGGCCGGATTTGAAATGTACTTGCTGCAAGATCTCTTCTTAGCTGTGACTCGTAAGCCCATTGCTGCGAAGCAGTGCCTACTGTCACTGGTACTGCCTAATGCCACGCGCACGTTTTGAGCCCCGGAATACCTACCCACATTCTTTCGCTATAAATTGTTGAAATATGAATAAATGTTACAGACGAGAGTTTTTGACAATATCGTATTACCTGAAATAATCACTCCCCTATAACAGAAACAATTTTGCCAATAAGAAAAGAGCTGTATATTTAATATAATAATCCTGAAGTCGAAAAAAACAACCTCCAACTCCTCTAGAATGTAGATAAATGAGAATTCAATACAACGTGCGCGAATAATGGCGAATGTGGCAGCTCCTATTTTCAGGTAGGTTTGGTGGCAGCCATGTGGTCTAGGCCTAGGTCATTGAAAGGTTACTCCCCTTGTAGATGAAAAAGTAGACAGCCACACTCGTATTTCATACACACATGTTTGCCCAGGGGGATATTTCGAAAAACGTGGGTTAGGAACTAGTAATGGTGCTATATGGGAGTGCGAAAATTCATAATGCTACAACACTGCCATGCTGCCAACAGTGCCATGCTTCATGTCATAACGCCTAGCACATGTATGTATACGTGCAATGGAGTATATTCAGTTCAATGTAGTCAATTCAACAAAATAGATAACTAGAAAGCACAAGATTGTGGAGAATACATTAATATATATTACTCACATGAAGATGCACTCCATAAAATGCACATTCAATTCTTTTCTTAGTAAATTACAACTGTTGCCAATGCCACTCTAATCTGTCCTTTACATTCTCTCCGTTGCCATCACCGATTCTTGGACTTGGGAGCTGTAAGGAATAACTAGTGAGAGCTATTCACTTTTTACTATTTATGTTATTTTTTGTGGGAGTGGAATTGGTTACAAAAGAGACGGGTGGCAGAGATCGCAGTTAAGACAGAGTGTACTCTATTTATTTGCTTTTTGATGGAATTGCCCTTGCACAATCGTGGGCTGCTAGTAACATTATTATTCTGAAACGTAACCATAAAATACTCTTTAAAAAAGATGGGGATCATGTTTTAAAAGTTGTGTTCCTGATGGTATATTTCCCCACCTAAATGACAATTTAAACAGAGAAATTACGAAATAAGACCATACAGGTTAAAAAAAACACCTTTGTTTTCGAAAGATTTACATTAAGGACTAACGATGGTCGTTCAGGATGTTCAATGGTCGATATATCGACTTACGTATTCTTTCGATCATTAAATTCCCTCCACGTAATATAAAATATAACTATAAATGGGTACTACAATACTTCATGGTGGTACAAAATGGCACAGACATTTCCGTCTTCGTGTTCTATTTCCTTTGGACTCAACCACCTATTCGGTATTGCCACATTATCTCGGCAGCTGCCTTCTACCGCCGGCCAAGTACATTTTATATAAACGTTCGTAACTTTTCGATTTCCTGAGAGTAGAACTGGTACTAAATGAGACATTCGTTTTCGAAAAATTTAGAGACGTTTTAAAGAAAACGGCGTTCAAGCGCTACTGTACTCTTTTTCACAGAAAGTTTTTGAGTTTTTAAAAAACTTTATTAGAAGTAAATTGAAGAACTTTAACTCATAAATACAATAGTGTTCACTAATTGCTAGAAATGTGCATATGACCGTCGTGTGAAATCTTAAAAAATTAATTTTTATAAATCGAAACAATGCATCAAGATTAACTTTACGTCATATTAAAGAGGGCAATTAGAAAAGTTTGAAAGAAAAATTGTAGCAGTTTGGAGAAAATGGCGTTTGAGCGTTTATGAAAATGCGGAATTTTGATGCGCACCTAAATTTCACTTTTGTAATTATTAGCATTTTAGCAATTTGTTTGCAAGATATAGTCATGAATAAAATTCATAGCCATCACACATTAAATTTCTTTTGATCTTGTACAGAAGAAGCATGTAACAGAAGTCAATAATATTATTGATCTTAATAAGAACGATTCCATGAACATGACCGCTGTAATTTCCGAGATTATAGCATTACACGCACGCACGCAATACAATTGGACTTTTGACATTCATCATGATAATTTCCTTACTTCTGCGTGACTTCCCGTTCATAGTTGTATTTGCGAATCAAAGGAACATTAATTAAGGTTACTCTTTTGTAGTCAGCTAGTCATCGGAATCAACGTAAAATCGAATAGTTCTTTAGATATTACATATCCAGTTATAATCGATCATAATGATCTATGTTTCAAATACGATCTCAATAGATAATTGAGGTTTAAGTTGGCTCTTGGGAAAGAAGAATATGAAGCAATGAAAACATGAGTTAGGTTTGTTCATCTATTTTAACATGATTTTGCGAATTTTCCCTTGGTTCATTTAACTTTTTCGCCTACTACAAACGTACTATAGAGAGAGTTATGTAATACTTCAGTGAAAAATAAACATTTCCCGGCCACAATTATATTGTTGGTCCTTGACACGGAAAAATATCATTGTTGTTCCTCTACATAGCAAAGTACTTCCTCTTACACGTCCTTTAATCAGTATCCACGCATTTTGGATCCTTTAGAGCACAAATTTCGCGTCCGTCTGCCCGTCCGTCTGCCCGTCCGTCTGCC
>BOPP01000215.1:565934-597067 GCA_017312745.1 Gryllus bimaculatus
TACTCACCGCCATATAACTCTATCTCATGCTTCTAATTTGCAATTTCAAAAATTCAAAGTTAAAACAATAGTGAATTGGCGTCATTCCTTAATGCATGATCTATGAAATGAAAACAAAATTGAACAGTTAGTGAGAATAGATCCTTTTTTAAAATGCATTATTCGCACGCAACATCAGGCAAAAGCTACTCTTGGAAGAAAAATACATGACAATTTTAAAGAGGTAATTTTGAAACAATAGTATAGAAACAATCGTATTTTAGTTTTGTTTTTCAATTTATGAATTGTTCAATTATGTAAATTACACGGACTTTCAGAGATGCATTAACATCAATTTTAACATCTTTTTTAAATATACGAAATAAAAGTAACGAATAATTGAGCATTTTCAAGACAATAATTTTTTAATTAAAAATTTCTTGCATAATTGGCAAATGCGTATCCAAATAACTAAAATTTGAAATCTGTACTTCACCCTATTTCAAGAATCTATATTCAACATATATTTTTTAAGGGAAAAATTCGTCTACCTTCCAAAATTGCAATAAGTAGAAAGGTACCAAAACATAGAACTTTTCAGTTTCGAAATTGAATTTCAACTGATGTATAACAGAGTGACTTCAGAGTATCTCACGATTTGAAAACTAAAAAAATCAAAACTATACCAGTTCAACTTTGAGAAAAATTTCGACAAAACACTGTTGAGCACACGCAAGTTTAACTTTGGGTCACCAAAACAATTCCATTTTTAAAAGACTGCAGGCTACATTAATAGATACGTAACTTGATTCGTTGGTGAAATTTCAGAATTTTATAGTATTGGAGAATGTTTCAATACCAGAGAACTTTCTACTTAGGCATGTCCCTAAAGCGTTTTAGCTGGTATTGTGTCTACAACGTCGCCGACATATAGCAAATATAATATTATTAAAAATATAGAACTTTATTTCCACAAACACGTATTGTTGGGAAAAAACTGGTTATTTCACACATTAAATTAATTAATAAGCGAATTGGGCCTTAACCCAAAACTAATTCCAACACTTATAAATAATCAGGTAGATATAAATTCAACTCCATTTAAAATGCCGGAATAGAATATCTCAACCTATCTCTTAAGACAATCTATTACAACGCTTAATTATTTAATGAAAAAGTTCTTATTTACAATAGAATTTTTTTAGCAAGATAAATTCCTTTATATCTTAAATGGAATGCATGTAGCAAAAGTCAGTTTTACTATTATCAAAATAAGCACGTTTTTATGAACAATCCTAATATCTAAGATTAAGCATTAACGCACAACAAACATTGTCTTTTGACCATTACATTAGGATAATTTCCCTGGCTTTTGGGAGTTTCATTGAAAGTTGGTTTGCTTAATTAGGAGAAAATAATATACTTTTCTGAAGGCAGACAATACATAAATGGAAAATGAAATATTGTTATAGATATTACGATATTATATATTAGTATCGAGCATGATATATTCATTGAGAAATACCGATGTTATGTGTAATTGCAAATGTTAAGTTTTAGGTTGGATCTTGTAAGAAGAATATAAGCAATGTTACGAAGAATGATTTATCAACTAATTATTTGTTTTATGTTTTTTCCAATGATAACCTATTTATTTAACTTCATTCCACTATCAGACACCCCTGCGTCCAGCGTAAAATCTCCTGTTAAAAATCTTAGGATAACAAAGATCGGTAAAATTTGACAGGTTACGAAGCTATAGACCATATATTTCCATAGATCATTCATTTTTTAATTCACACAAAGATACACCAAACAGCGAATTAATTATATGAAAATAATCATCGAAAGTTAATCTAGTTTTTATTTGCCAAATAATCACAAGCAAAAACATCTACTTTAAATAAGGCTAACGATAAAATACAATTTAAAAAACCTTTGAATTACACTTAAAAAAAACCTCCAAACACGACGAAGCCATAGCGACCCCAAGGAAGTAACACGACTGATGCAAGAGACATTTCTGCCAAGAAACACAGCAGAGAACAGGAAAACCAGTCCATCCCATAAAAAAGCCTCTCTCAAAGAGTTTATCTCTACGGCTCGCTGACATCTAAAGATTTACTTCCGTTTTTGAACAGAAACTTTAATTTGCTTTCCAATTACAAACATATTGTGCACAGGATTCTTGTTATATTTTTTTAACAATACCTGCTTCTACTGATATTTAATCAAATCCTATCAACGCCCGCTTGACCCATTACTTCGTATAGAAAAATACACATAATCAAGGAGAAAAAGAGGCATGCAGCACTTGAATCAGATCACGACCATTTATTTCAGTCCTGAGAAACATATGAAATGGTTTTAAGCTAAGAAGACTTTCCCTTTTGACATTCAATTCATAAACGTGAATTTTAATTTCGATAATAAGATTCGTGGATATCACTTTGGGATCCATCAAATGCCGCCATATTCATGGTTCAGACATTCGCAATGCGTAATATAGTTGAATATGCCGCGTCTAATCTTCCAGCCGTTCTCCAAAACTGCTACCTAAAACCCGAGATACTATTGAACCCGATGAGAAAACCGCCGATTAAGTTCCAGAGAAGAAGCTGAGCAGGCTCAGACAGAAATCAGACGTCGCAATGTGAGACGACGCCCCCGTGATGAAAGCCATCTCAGCATGGCGAACGCAGCGTCGGCCCAGCTTCAGCCCGAACCGAAGCGAGCCACCCGATGTAAAGCCCAGAACGCAGCCGGCCTGTGGCCAGCAAATGCTCAGCGGACACCGTCAGCAACACGCTCAGCCTCGAAGCCTCCACGACTCGCAACAAGCCACCATTTCGTCGCTGTCGTCGGGTACAGAATGGTAAGTTCCGACGAGCGACAGGCCGATGAACACTGTTTCTGAGAGGCACATCCAGCTCAGCCTAGCAATTGCCTGTGGCCCATATCTAATGGCCGAGTTGAGGTAGAAGCTGTGTGTGTACAGCTAATGCAAAACGTGATTTTACCGATGTGAATGTGTACATTTTTGGGACTTGTTGTGCAAATTCTCAGAGGTTTTACTACCTTTATGCACAGTATCCATCCTCAGTGTGTAGGATATAAACACCATACTTTACATCGAATCTCCTTAGGTCCAATCGCAGGAAACCATTAGCGTACGGATTTGTTGTTCTCGCCTTTGTATGTATCTTGGGTTTCTTAGAATCTTTTTTGATGTACATGATAATTCCAGATATGCAGAAGAAACAAATTGTAGCATTGTTGCAAACATTATTTTACCATATTCTTTCGACTATTAGTAATGATTAGTGCTCTACTAAAGTGATATGCTCTCTTAGCAATATATTAAGTGCAATTTCAATTTAATTTATAGATGAAATCATGATTATTTTGGTCAAATGATTTACAGAGCTGTATGAATGTTAATTTATTCCCCCACATCAAAATGAAAATCTGTCTCAAATCCAAAAATATTACTCACCTATACAAAACTTTTATAATAACCCAATTTTTTGTCAAATCGGTCACATATGACTATAACATTATCGTATTATTTTCCAACTAAGTATTAATGAGAACAAATGTTATCACGTGTAATTCAACAACTTTCTACTCTGAATTAATGAAAAGAAACCTTATATCAAAAAGATATACTGATTAGCTTCAATGGATGCTGCCGACTATCCTTTCATCTGAAAAAGAGAACCATATGAATGAATTGAACATTCAATTCATATGGTTATAAAACACTTTCACGGAAAATGTTAAAAGATTTCTTTTTAAAATTTATCTGGAAGGGTAACCAATGTTTGGACGAAGTCAAATAAAAAATAACTTATATTTTTCAACTATACTGATAGTTGAAAATATGAGGAATTGGCATCAATATTTTACAGAAGAAAAACTAAAACCATAAAGCTTAGGAGGTTATAACAATTCCTGTTAGGAAAAACCATTCACGTAAAAACAATATATTAATGAAATAATTTTGAAGTTACGTATTTATCGCTTGCCTCCAAAGCTTTCATCGAAATCAGACATTTATTGTTTCTCTTGTCTCTATTTTCCAGCTGAAAACCCTGCCCTCCGGTTTATCACGGAGCCCTTTTACCACGCCAAGAAGCTTCACTCAAGCTACATCCGTAACCCACCACAGAATAAAAGAATGACATCCTTGCAATCTGCACGACAAATTACATTGTCCTCATATTACACTGTGTGTACTGCTGCCCACGGTCTCCTGTACTCCAATATGTCTGTCTATTTGTTGATCTGATTTTTTCTTTCTATGTTTTTGCAAAATTTTGTTCGTCATTTTAAAAAAACCTTCGTGGTCTGCTGTTAATTTAATTCGTTGTGGATATTAAATTAGTTAATATTGTGTATTAAGAAAGAAGCCCACCAATTGCATTATAGTATTGCCTATACGATTATTGTAATCATATTTCACTGATCCATTGCTCCACCTTTCTTTCTTCAATGAAACCACAGCTTTAATTAGTCCCTTTCACTATTGGCGTTGCAATTACATTAACTACTTTTTCTTGAAATTTCATTATTTTTAATTTAATAGGTAATTATTACACAATAAATTAAAAAAGTAGAATAACTATGTGGCCAGGTCAAACACAGTTTAAGCCCTTTTTTAACCTCTGATTGATGAAAAATATTTCTTTATACTGTATTGAGTCTCTTGCTTTCCGTATACGTATCAATTCCTAGCCTGTATATTGTTTATTGCGACTCTTAAAGCGTCCTTTCAACCAGATTCAGGCTTGAACTGACCTGATGTTTTTATTTTAAAAGATACTGACTACTAGATGTGCAGGGAAAATTAGTCCCTTTCATGCACTGAAAACACTGAAAAAAATAAAGCATTTGGCAGTTTTGCCACGTGTTTTTGCTAACAGCATGGACAACAATTTACTGCTTGCGAACGACTAACGATGTACGAAAAGTACTCACGAAAAGTTATGAAGAACCCTTTCAGATGTACTCGTAAGAAGAGAAAGTTATGTAATCGTTGCTCTGTAAAAACTGAGGAGTATCGGCCAGAAAATTCCTATGTCGGAACCTTGGCAGACGAGAAACTGGAGTAATCCAGCTGGCAGCTATGTGCAACAGCACGTGTGCAAAGTGAATATTAATCAATGAAAAGAATGAGGCCGGATTTGAAATGTACTTGCTGCAAATCTCTTCTCCCCCCTCCCCCCCTAGCTGTGACCGTAAGCCCATTGCTGCGAATCAGTGCCTACTGCACTGTACTGCCTAATGGCCACGCCGCACGTTTGAGCCCCGGAATACCTACCCACATTCTGCGCCTATAAATTGTAAATAGAATAAATGTTACAGACCGAGATTTTGACAATAATCATATTACCTGAAATAATCACTCCCCTATAACAGAAACCAGATTTATGCCAAAATAAGAAAGAGCTTAATGAATATAATAATCCTGAACGAAAAAAACAACTCCAAACTCCTCTAGAAGTAGATAAATGAGAATTCAATACAACGAATGCCGAATAATGGCGAATGTGCAGCTCCTATTTTCAGTATGTTAGTGCAGCCATTTGGTCTAGCCTTAGGTCATTTGAAAATGGTTACTCCCCTTGTAGATGAAAAAGTAGACACCACCACTCGTATTTCATACACCACATGTTGCCCAGGGGATATTCGAAAAAACGTGGGTAGGAACTAGTAAATTGTGACTATATGGGCAGTGCGAAAAATCATAATGCTACAAACACTGCCATGCTGCCAACAGTGCCATGCTTCATGTTCATAACGCTAGCACATGTATGATACGTGCCCAATGGAGTTATTAATTCAGTTTCCAATGTAGTCAATTTCAACAAAATTAGATTAAACTAGCAAAGCCACAAGCATTGGAGAATACATTAAATATATTACTCACATGAAGATCACTCCATAAAATGCACATTCAACTTTCTAGGTAAATTTACAACTGTTTCCAATGCCACTCTAATCTGTCCTTACATTCTCTCCGTTGCCATCACCGATTCTTACTTGGGACTGTAAGAAAACTAGTGAAAGCTATTCACTTTTTTACTATTTATGTTATTTTTGTGGAGTGAATTCGTTACAAAGAGACGGGTGGCAGAATCGCAGTAAAGCAGATGTACTACTATTTATTTTGCTTTTTGATGAATGCCTTGCACAAAATCGTTGGCTATAACATTATTATTCTGAAACGTAACCACTAAAATACTCTTAAAAAAACATGGGATCATGTTTTTAAAAGTTGTGTTCCTATTGGTATATTTCCCCACCTATAAGACATTAAAACAGCAGAAATTACGAAATAAACCATACAGCGTTAAAAAAAACACCTTTGTTTCGAAGATGACATTAAGGACTAAACGATGTCGCTTCAGCGATGTTCAATTCGATATATCGACTTACGTATTCTTCGATCATTAAATTCCCCTCCACGTAATATAAATATAACTATAAATGAGTTACTACAATACTCATGGTGTACAAAATGCACAGACATTTCCTGTCTTCGTGTTCTATTTTCCTTGACTCAACTAACCTATTCGTATGCACTATTATCTCGGCAGCTGCCTTCTAGCCCCGGCAAGTACATTTTATATAAACGTTTCGTAACTTTCGATTTCCTGAGAGTAGAACTGCGTACTAAATGAACATTCGTTTCGAAAAATTTAGCAGACTTTTAAAGAAAACTGCGTTCAAGGCGCTACTGCTACTCTTTTCACAGCAAAAAGTTTGAGTTTTTAAAAAAACTTCCTATTAAAGAATTAAGAACTTTAACTCATAAATACATATGTTCACTAATTGCTAGAAAAATGTGCATATACCGTCGTGTGAATTCTTAAAAAATTAATTTTTATTTAATCGAAACAATGCATCAAGAATTAACTTTACGTCATATAAAGAGCAATTAGAAAAGTTGAAAGAAAAATGTAGCCATTTGGAGAAAATGCGTGAGCGTTATGAAAAGCGAATTTTATGCGCACCTTAAATTTCCACTTTTTAATTATTAGCATTTTACAATTTGTTGCAAGATATAGTCATGAAATAAATCCATAGCATCACACATTAAATTTCTTTGATCTTGTACAGAAAAGCAGTAACAAAGTCAATAATAAATTATATCTTAATAAGAACGATTCCATGACATGACCGCCTGTAATTCCGAATTATAGCCATACACGCACGCACGCAATACAATTGACTTTTACATTCATCATGACTAATTTCCTTACTTCTGCGTGACTTCCCTTCATAGTTTTATTTGCCGAATCAAAGAACATAATTAAGGTTACCTTGTGTAGTCAGGCTAGTCATCGGAACAACTAAAATCGAATAGCTTCTTTAAAGTAACATATCCAGTTATAATCGATCATAATGATCTATGTTTCAAATACGATTCTCAATATATAATTGAGGTTTAAGTTGCTCTTGGAAAAAGAATATGAAAGCAATGAAAACATGAGTTAGGTTTGTTCATCTATGTTTAACATGATTTTGCGAATTTCCCTTGGTTCATTTAACTTGTTCGTCCACTACAAAATGACGATAGAAGAGTTATATGAATACTTCAGTGAAAAATAAACATTCCCGGCCAACAATTATATGTGGTCCTTGACACGGAAAAATATCATGTTGTTCCTCTACATAGCAAAAGTACTTCCTCTTACACTCCTTTAATCAGTATCCAACGCATTTTGGATCCTTTAGAGACACAAATTTCGCGTCCGTCTGCCCGTCACGTCTGCCCGTCCTCTCCCGTCCCACTGTCTGCCCGTTCCGTATCTTGCCGTCCGTCTGCCCGTCCGTCTGCCCGTCCGCTCTGCCCGTCCGTCTTGCCCGTCCGTCTGCCCGTCCGTCAACTCCCGCCGTCTGCCCGTCCGTCTGCCCGTCCGCTCTGCCGTCCGTCTGATCGTCCGTTCTGATCGTCCGTCTGCCCGTCCGTCTGCCCGTCTCGTCTGCCCGTCCGTACTGCCGTCCGTCTGCCCGTCCGTCTGCCCGTCCGTCTTTCCCGTCCGTCTGCCCGTCCTCTGCCCGCCGTCTGCCCGCCGTCTGCCCGTCCTCTTCCCTCCTCTGCCCGTCCCGTCTGCCCGTCCGTCTTGCCCGCCGTTCTGCCCGTCCTCTTGCCCGCGTCTGCCGTCCTCTGCCCTTCCGTCTGCCCTCCGCCGTCCCTATGTCCCGCCCTATGTCCGTCCCTATGTCTTCGTATGCCCGTCTCTATAGCAACGTAGTTAAAAACCGTAAATATATATTCAAACAAAGTTATATATCCAATCATCGTCTGATATCATACATCTAGTATTTGAAATAAAGTTTTAATTTTTTGCGGTATTTATGAGGCTCGAAGGCTTACAAATGTTTCTAAAAAATGAGTTCATTTTTTTAAAATTAAAATTTGTTGCCTTGGATTAGCGAAATAATGCTTTTAAAAATTCCGAGGTCCCATTTGGTAAATATTTGAAGTATGAAAATTGAAAAAAGATCTAAACTGTTCCCTGCAAATCCTCTGTCCCTCCTTCATTCTTGCGCAAGCCATCTGATCCTTCCCCAAGCGATTGCGCCTCTAGATAATTCAACGCAAGCATTCGCTTGCCGCTGGAGAAACCGCCCACTCGCTCACCCAACCACACACTTCCCCGAGCCAACCGCCGGGCCCAACCGCCGGGCAACCGCCGGCACCGCCGCGCCAACCGCCGGCCAACCGCCGCCAACCCCGCGGCCAACCGCCGGGCCAACCGCCGGTCGCCAACCGCCGGCCAACCGCCGGCCAACCGCCGGCCAACCGCCGGCGCCAAACCGCCGGGCCAAACCGCCGGGCCAAAACCGCCGGGCCACCGCCGCGCCAACCGCCGGCCAACCGCCGGGCCAACCGCCGGGCCAACCCCCGGCCAACCGCCGGGCCAACCGCCGGGCCAACCGCCGGGCCAACCGCCCTGCCAGATCGCCCGGCCACCGCCCGCGAAATCTCCCAGCCAACCCCAGGCCAACCGCCAGCCAACCGCCCGGCCAATTCCCCGCCAAAACCGCCCGCCAACCGCCGGCCAATCGCCGCCAACCGCCCGGCGAAATCGCCAGCCAACCCCAGGCCAACCGCCAGCCAAACCGCCCGCCAACCCGCCCGCGCCAAACGCCCGCAACCAAAACTGTCCAAAAAGCATCGAAACAACCGCCCAACCTCTGCCCCAACTGCCCATCTATACAACACCTACCGCACACTGCGCGCTAACCGGCTTACCCAACTATCCACCAAACCAACTCTCAACCTTCCGCCCAACAGCTCACCCACTCTCCTACCCACCACTGCCGCTAACCACCCGCCCAACCACCTGCCGTCCAACCGCCCAATCTCTCGCAGTACCAGTTCAGCAATTCAACAAACTCAACCACACTCCACCGCCCAACCAAACGCCCACTTGTACAACCTGCCCAAACTCTCTCTCAATCGCCGACTCGCCCGGCCAACGGCTCTCCCAACAGCCATTCAACCTCTTCTTCAACCATCGCCCAACCATCCACTCTGTCGGCCGACCCTAACCGCCCAATCGCTCACCCAACCATCTTGCCCATTGTCCGCCCTCAACCACCAATCCAGCCCAATCACTCAATCGCCTTCCGTCCTCGAACCATCTTCCAATACTGCTCATTCCTCCCCAACCTCCCACTCCACTCGCCCACCGCCAGCTAAACCACCAGCTCAACCTCCCATCCAACCGCCCACCCATGCAACCGCACCCTATCTATCCTCCCACTCAAATCGGTCCACTAGCCCCGCCCTTCCTCTTTCCCCAAACGCCCCGTCAAAACCATCTGCCCAACCACCTGCCCAATCTCCCATCCAAACTGCCTGCCCCTAGCCAGAGAGCCAGCCATTCAAGTAACACTCGCCCGCTCACCCATGTCCCCCACTTAAGCGCACGCCCAACTGCTCGCCCCACCGCCCACCCAATCACCCCTCTCCTCCCACTCGATGTTTATAGCTGACCGCCCCACTGTCCGTCCGTCCCGTCCACGCCACTCCGTCCGCCATCCGTCCGCCAGTCCGTCCGCCAGTCCGTCCGCCAGTCCGTCCGCCAGTCGTCCGCCAGTCCGTTCCGCCAGTCCGTCGCCAGCCGTCCCCAGTCCGTCCGCCAGTCCGTCCGCCAGTCCGCCGCCAGTCCGTCCGCCAGTCCGTCCGCCAGTCCGTCCGCCAGCCGTCGCCAGTCCTCCCCAGTCCTCCGCCAGTCCGTCGCCAGTCCGTCCGCCATCCGTCCCAGTCCGTCCGCCCCAGTCGTCGCCAGTCCGTCCGCCAGTCCGTCCGCCAGTCCGTCCCCAGTCCGTCCGCCAGTCCGTCCGCCCAGTCCGGTCCGCCAGTCCTCGCCCAGTCCGTCCGCAGTCGTCCGCCATCCGTCCGCCAGGTCGTCGCCATTCCGTCCGCCAGTCCGTACCGCCAGTCCGTCCCCAGTCGTTCCCCAGTCCGTCCGCCAGTCCGTCCGCCAGTCTCGTCCGTCACTCGTCCGCCATCCGTCCGTTCGCCCTTCGTCTCCGCCCACCCCCCGTCCCTACTCCCCGTACACCGCCAGCCACGACAGCCTTCCGGGATCACCGGATAAATAAGTCAAAGCACACGCGTGTTTAGAGCGAACAACGCAAAGAGACGTGCGGTACATATAACAAGACATGCCCCGCCTCCGCGCCGCGCCGCGCCGAGCCGCCTAGGTGGAAAAACGGGAAAAACTTTCCCTCCGTTCTAGTTACAGGCGACGGGCGCAGAGGAGGCGATGGCGAGTGCGGGGGAAGGCATAATGAGGTTTTGTAATGATCGGATCGATGTTGCCAGAGACAGTCGGCAGTCACACCGCCTACGCTCGCGCGCCGCTCGGCCTCCCTCCCGCCATGATGAAAAGTTGAACGTCTGCATCGGGCCTCGCGAGCGGAAGGGAGGGGGGGAGGCGGCAGTCAGGGTGGAAACGCCACACAGTGGTTCAGTATGGGTCGAAATCGTAAGGAGGGAATGTATTTATTTTATTAAATCTAACCTTGCAACTTCACACTTACTTGATTGATTTTTAGTGATTCCAGGAGCGTCAACTAACAGGGTCATTAGACCCGTAAGTGTAGTATATGTTTTTTCCTAGGGAGGTGGCGACGGTCTTTCCCCTGCTGGATGGCAGGAACCTACCGTTGGATAGCGGGGGTTTCCCCAACCAGGTATCTCCCACCAACGGGGCACTGCCCTAGCCGGAACAAACTCCCGACCGGTCTCCCGGCATGTGTGCTTATGTAGTGCGTGATAGCGTGTCTGTAAGAGAGTATAGGACAAGGAAAATGTAGGAAAGATCACGCACAGTCCGTGGCCTGTTTGTTAGGGTACTGCTCACGCATTCGGTTAGTATTGATCGGAGAAATCATGGAAAACTACCGATTAGGGACGCCGGTTACTAGAATTCTCCCCCAGGCGGCGACTGAATTCGACCTAGCTGACAAACTAGTGTCGAAAATCCTGCCACCGTAGTGTCTCGAACCTAAGACCTACCGGTCAGAGTGACTGCAGTGACATCAGTTGCTGCCCTTAGTTATCTCTCCCGGTCTTGCTTTTGTTATATAAATTTATTAAACCCTGGGGTCCCACATACACCAAATATTATTATTGTTACAAAATATCTAAAAATTATGTGGGATTGAAAAGTGTGTTCTTTTATTTTATTTTCATTACGAGTGCATGGAAACAAGAAAAAAAGAGGATTTAAAAAGTAAAATTTATCGTATTTTTGACTTCTAATCTTTTTCAGATTTTAACAGTACGTTAACGAATGCACGTTCAAATCGTCTCCCAACAATGCAGAAGGAACAAAAATGTTATTAATTCCCATTGTCACATTGGATAGGCGTTATATAAAGATCAATATTTATATTTTGTTAGTTGTGTGCGTAACAATCAGAAACTACATACTGGGTTCCCAGTAGACCCAGTAGTAGTTTGCACCACCGACGAATTAGGTTCTACCCTCAGGAAAGTGCTGGCACCAATTGAGACTGTAAGTCGCATGATGGTGAGTTAATGGGTTAGGTTTACGAAAAGATCTACGCGGCTGTTGCCAGAAATCCCCACTTGGTGTGAATTTGAAATGGTGTTGGGTTCCAGTAATGTAAATCCAGGGTCTCTGAACCTCTGACGATTTTTATTTCGCTTTTCATTCCATAGAACTGCATTTCTGAAATCTTGCAATCCGTGTAATCTTTCTTCTCTCTTTCTTCTTTCATTTTAGTCATTGGCGAAGAAACAAATTTCAGAAGTTTTAAAAGGTAGGTCTACAAGTTTGATTCTATTACGTCAATAGAGATGCATGTATTTTAAAGTCATATTGATAGTTATTTATATAAATAATCATATGAGTTCTTGTCTATCCGGGTGACGCCGCGTCGCTGGCGAGAGACCGTCGTTTTGCCTTTCGTTTCGTAGGCTTCCGTAGGGTAGTGCCTGGACGCCACCCGGACAGCCAAGAACTCATGAACTCGAGCCGCGGAAGCTTACATGTATAAATAATCATATGTTTAATATTAAGTGTTCATTATTAATGTTATAAATCTAGTTAGTAAGGAATAAATGTTGATGTTAATTATCGAGAGCGTATTGAGCAGGGTCTCACTGTCTCTGTATATGTTTTCGGAGTACAAGCATATTAGGGTAAAAAGTGAAAGGATGTCATGAGATACGAAAAAATGGTAAGGCACTTCTTGCTTCGCGAAGAGAAATGCAGTGCGACACGGGAACATGTCACGTCACATCAGACACAAGCTATAATGCTCGAGTTATTATTTCTATCATATGTTCCTAAACAAGGACTTAAAGCATTGGAAAAGCGACTTTCTATTCTGTGATTTGATACAAAATGCCAGATTCCATTATTTTACACACGAAGAGCTAAAAATATAAAAGTATGCCGATACAGAGGTATCTCTTATCGTTTCTCCCAAACAAAAGCCCCGTTTTTAGACATAATTCAGTACACCAATAAAAATAACCTTAAAGATACAGAACTTTATTTTGCCAGGAAAGTCAAATACAAGCTTTTGTATATTTAATACATTTATATCTACTTTCTTCATTCTTGTAAGATGTAGCATTTTTTGTCTCATCGCCACTTTCTTGTTATGTATTAAGGATTAGGAGCGAGACATTGTTACGTATTACAGAGAACTATTTCCAAGAATTTGTTTTCATAACTCCCCAGTGGTCATTAACAGCCCCAGAAAACTAGAGCTACTGTTATCGCAATCGAGAAGAATCATGGACTTTGAAAGGACACTTTATTTTAGTCGAATGCAGCTGCTTTTGCATACGATTTCCTATTACAAAGCTAACTATGTGTTGACACCAGAAACTGTTGTGATTTTTAAAATCCACAAAAGTAAGCGGACACATGCATTTATTTCCTTAGACATGGACATATTATGTTTTACCTTCTTCCTATTTGTTCTTTTTTTGGGGGATGCATCAACATGTAATCTACGTCATTAGCAACCACTATTGCATTTAACGGTATAGCAACTGTGAAGACGACATGATATTGGTGTTGTGCAGACGGAGCAGAAATCTGTGCGCCGGTGGAACTCGCTTATGTATTTCCACCATTGGTCGAGGCAAGACCATTTCTGACTTCGAATGGTGAGGTGAGGAAGGGGGAGGAGTCCCTGGGGCCTACTATCTGCCATGGAAACATAAGAAAGCTGTCAACAACATTCACAACATATTGTGAATGACAACCATCATTCACAATATTCTACTTCCCGCTTCAAAACCACCAGCAATGTGACTCCCCTGTCGGAGTTGCTGCAGAGATGGTTGTAGGCTGGTTGGTTGGTTGATAGTGATTTCGGGCGTGTCAACTACCGAGGTCATTAGTCCCGTAAGTGCAGTGCACGCTTTTTTCTCTCGGGAAGTGGCGCTGATATTCCCCCGCTGGATGGCGAGATCCGATACCGACCTACCGTCTGCTAGCGGGGTTTTCCTCAACCCGGTATCTCCCACTAGTGGAGCACCGTCCAATTCAGGACAAGCTCTAAGCTCCCGACCGGTCTCCCGGCAAATGTAGTAGATTAATACATGTTAGTGCAAGTGCGTATAAGGGGAGAGGTTACAAGGACGAGGTAGAAAAGATCGCGCGCGGTCCATGGCTCGTTTGTTATGATACTGCTCCGGCATTCGCCTGGTGTTGATTGGAGAAACCACGGAAAACTACTGATCAGAGCAGCCGGCCTCTAGAATTCTACTCCAGACAGGGACTGAATTCGAGCTAGATCAAAAGCTTGTCGGGACTCAAACATAGAACCTCCCGGTCAGAGGGACTACAGTGACATTAATCGATGCCTTGAGCCACACTGCCCGGATCAACAGAGACTGAGGCAATACTGGCTCTGAGCTAAGCTCAGCCGGTCAGGGCCAAGACGACCTCTGTTCTCCGTGGAGGGGGGGGGGGAGAAAGATGGAGTGGGACGGGCGGAGGGGACAAGAATGTCACATGCGCGCGGTAACCGTCAATTCAATCATTCATAATTTTGTAAATCATTTATTATCGTCCGATTGACTTGTTAAGTTGCCCACTTTGTGTTTCCTACAAACATTATTGAACGGGAAAACAATTTCAGGACAATCCATTACATCACATGACAATGTTTCATTAGTCCCTGACTCTTTGCATTCTCCATATAACGTTTCTTTGATTGCTTCCAGATAAAGACAATTTTTAGATATATATTTTGTAGAAATAGCGTCAGGAAGTAGTAAAGATAGCACTACCTTCACGGTATGAAGGGAATTTTGAACCATTTGTAATACATTTTACACTAGCTAAAATAGAGGGACAAAGAGGCATAAATGCATATTTTAACAAATGTCAACTAAAAATTGCATCTAATCAAAGAAATGTCCAATGGGATCAATTGTAACTTTTACTTCCTCAAGACGCAGTAGAGAGAAAGTAATGCAATTCTGCGCAGAAAACGGCAATTTTTTGGCAGAAAAACTAAACTTATTACAGAGCTCTGGAAATGGAAAAATTGATAAACACAGTTGCTAAATTTATGGGGAAATGCCTCCGACTCGTGAGTAAACGTACGTAAACAGTATTCATTCACGGCATTCACGGAAAAATCGAATGACAGTGAAACGACTGTCTGTCTGACAACAACGCTACCGGCTATACCGTTTAGCCGATTTTCTCCAAAATTGATATTTCCCAATGGATTGAGCTTATGTCGCTGGCCTTTGAATTTGAAACTTGAATTTTGAAAAATTTGAATTTGCAAGAAGCTCTTGCCATATATTCAAAATTATCCAAAAAATTACTCCATCGTATTTGAATACATTTTGTTGTTGGATGGTGTAAAGGACAAGAGAATGGTGCAGGTCTCTTGTTCGTAAAATACCCCGATTGTTTAGAAATTGCAAAAGTTCAATTGATTTTGAAGTGTTCCAACATCTACAGAGTTTATTCTCTTTGTGGAATCTGTTTTTTAAAGATAGATTTTGAAATAAGGTTGTCTACAATTTTTCAAACATTTGAGATTATTTAGCTTAATTTTGTGTGAACATAGGGCGAGAAAGAACGTGCTGTTTAGCACCACAGATTTACCTTGCCCAAAGACATTTTGTAGGTATCTAGGAAAAATTCGAATTTTTTTTCGAATACCGAATCACTTTCTAACGGCTGGTTTCGAAGCATTCAGGAATTTGGCGTTTCAATATGTTGAACGTAAGTTCAACAATTCTTACCTTATATCGTTACTCCACGTCCAGAGAAAGACAAACCGCAAGAGTACTAACAGACGAGTGTTCCAAACGAGATTTCAGATTGACCGAGATTGAGAAAGAAATATAATGTTCAAATAAAAAGAAACAGGTCAAAAAAGAGAAAGTGCAAAAAATAGGTATTAATATATGAAATAAAGAGAGCAAATGACAAAAATAAAATACATCTTATAAAACATATCCTGAAGCAATTTTCATTCTATTGTTAAAAGGCTTAATATCGTAGAAATAATAAAACATCTTGTTACGCTTCTGGGCTAGTGACAAGTTATGAATGTATGGTGAAACTCAGAAGAGAGAACTTAGGACTCTTCTATTTTTGAACAAGTAAAAATATCAGAATAAAATTAAGAATAAAATCATATCAGTAAAATGAAGTCCTCTTGGAACATGAAGAATCTACTCAAAAGAGTGCACTGAGAGCTATCTCAATTCCTTTCGATTTAATCTTCGTAACGCATGTCTATATTAGAATACAGTTACGAACAAAGACAAGTCTAAGAATGAGGTGTATTAGAAACATGGATCACGATAGTTATGAAGAAGGAACTCAAAAATCAACTATTCAGAACAGTACTCTAATGTACAGTACAGTACAGTATAGTAACTAATGCGATTTTGGAATGTATCTTCCGAACAAATACTCCGATTTGAATAAAATTAAAAGGTTAAAATTATATAAAATTGACAAATTGATCGCAACAAAAAAAAACAATTTTATTACAATTCAACATTTACCGCATCTCAATGGTGAGCTATCTTTTTTTATTGAATTTGCTGTTCCCAGCGAAGCAGTTACAGACATTCATTGACAATAAAATATTGACAAGCATTCAACGACAACAAATTTTGAGTCGAGATTTACAATCCGGTATTGGAATACAGTTTTCGTAGTAAAATGTTGTCAAAAGAGCGTTAATCTTCGCATTCGAACTTAAGGATGTCATAATTTTGCTTACGATATAATGTTAACGTGGGTGCATTTTAACAGTGACAAAGTGTCGTCGTACTCTTATTTTGCTACCGCAAAGAATCAACTGTACTGTGCAGCGAACAAATGGTGACATGTGATGAACGAAGGATGTAAAATTGCCCAGCAGAAGACAATAATTAAGGTGGAGGTACTGTTGTCAGCCAATCGTTTGAACACGGCAAGTGGAAGACTTATGCAAAGAGTTCTCTATTATGATATTGAGATATCACTTCTAAAACTTATAGCCGCAGCTGGAGCTGACGAATGATTTCAATGAATAAGTGGTTATATAGTATTGTTTCCGTCACGTCAACTGCTAAGCTCGTTACTTCCGTAGTTGTGTGGTGAATGTTTAATTGCGGGATGTGGCGGTATTTCTCTGATTGCGGTGATTGGTGTTGAGATTTGGCGCAAAGTTTAATTGTGCTTGATGGTGATTTCCCTCTCCAGGTATCCCCTTCAGCGGACCCCCCCCCACCTGGACAAGTAATAAGCTCCAGATTGATCGTTAGAATTGTGTTGCAGTATACTGTTGGTTGTAAGAGTGATCTAGTTGTAAGAATGTCCTAGAATGAACTAGTTGGTTGTAAGAGTGTGTGTGTGTTTCAGAGGAAAGGAGAGAGCAAGAATGAAAAAGGATGCTAGATTGGTGCTCCAGCATTTATGTGGTACGGTCGGAAGAACCTTGAACAATTAGTGACCAGAGCCGCTGCAATATTCCTAGAGAGTGAATTCCACCCAGCTATGACGTAGTTATTGTCCAAATTTCGCCAGCGTCGGGACTCGATTGATTATTTCGTGCTTCCGAGCGCATCAATAGATAAGGTCATTATTCCCATAAGTGTAGTGCATGTTTTCCTCGGGCCGTGGCAGCGATCTTTCGTCGCTGGATGGTGAAATCTAGTGCCGATCTACCTGTCGCCTTGCACTTTTTTCTCAAGCTTGTTTTCTACCAGTTGGAACAAGCTGTAAGCTCCCGGCATGGAAGGTATTGTAGTAAAGTGCAAGCAAGTCTAAGTGTGTGCAAGGGGTGAGGATAGAGCACGATAGGGGAAGAAAAAATCGTTCGCGGTCCGTCGCCCATTTGTTAGGGTACTACTTCGGCATTCGCTTGGTGTTGATTCGAAAAACCATGGATAACTACCGCTCAAGCAGCCTGCCGCCTGAATTCGACAATCCCGCCATCATTGGGACTCGAACCCTAGGTACAGCCAGAGCAGCCACCTGTTAGGATTCTCCTCCAGACAGGGACTGACTTCAATCTAGCTGTCTAGCCATTGACGACAATCCTGCCACCACTGGCACTCGAACTTTAAGTACAGTCAGAGCAGCCGCCCGTTAGAATTCTCCTCCAGACTGCGACTGACAATCCTGCCACCATTGGAAGTCAAATCCTAAGATGCGCTGAGCCATCTAAGCCGAAGCCGCTAAACGGGACTGCAGACACTGAAGGTCAGCAATGTTGCCATTGAGCTACGCGTTCGTCGATGCGCGTTTTTTTCTTTTCTTTTTTTTTTTCTTCTCGTGTATTCCGTACCACTGTGGATCGGCACGGGGGCGCTCACTGAGAACGGGAGGGTGGAAGGGCGGTTTTGGAACTATCGTTGCGCTGACGTGCAATTTCCGAGCGTAAAAGCGGAGCGTTTTTTCTTATCTTTTCCTCCTTTCCCCGTTCGCCCCGTAAGCCTCCGACGTTAATCACCCGGATAGACGCGTGGGTTTACCGCCGCGGGATGTCTCCCGCACCGGAGTCGAGCGAAAAAGGGAAGGGAGGTGGGAGAAGAGGTGGGAGAAGAAAGTCGTCAACGACGGACGGCATACGGCGGTCAGCTGTCAGTTTGAGTTGCTTATTAGGAGTCGCTATTTTTGGAGATTGTAATGGAAGTTTGTGTGTTCCCTTTGAAACGTTTCGGAGTCGGTTTGCGTGCGTGTGCCTTGACTGAGGAGGAGAACGATCCTAACGCATTCTTTTGTAACGATGTGGAAATTAAGGTGCGTACCGGTTGTTCGACGTCGCAAATACATTAGATTCAAAAGAGATGTCACGTTTTAAAGACAGACTTTTAATAAAAATATGTTCTTGATTTTTACTATAATTTTTATTCGAGGTTATTTCAAGAAATTATGATTGAAGTTGTTTCTAAATGAAAACATACTTTTGTTCTCGAGTAGGATTATATTAATTCTGATTTTATTTACAAAAATTATATCGATTAAAAATTTCAAATCTTACGAAAAGTTATGTTAATGAAGAAAATGGTCTAACACGAGGAGCTAAAAGTGTTAAAAATATATCAAAAAATCATTCATACACTGAAACACATAAACTATCCAATTTTTAAATTGAATGTACTACGTTGCTTAAAGCGCTAAAAATAGATCGTAGATATCCCTTCCAGACTTTTAAAAACCTTTATGTCCTGTAACCCTGGGACATTTTTTTCAAGAATTGTATTTAATTATTAATAATGGTTCAAAAGCCGTCTTGGAGATCTATAATTATATTAATTTTTCTATACGTATTACCGCAAAGCAGAAAACTTACCTACACAATTGTATGGGTAAGGTCTTCCGTTATTTATAATAATAGCATCGATTTAGTTACGTTTGTACAATTATACATAATTTTAATTGGTGAGCTATTTTGTAACAAGCGAGGTGTTTCACGAGGTAAGCTGTTATTTGCAATTACCGCTTATCTGTTTTCTTCGTTCTCGCAAGGTGTCAGGAAGACTGAAGTAGATTCGAACAGTGATCAATTGCATTTCAATGAAGGCGTGTTTTAGTTCTTTCGAAAAATGTGTAATTTTGTAAATGTTAGATGCGAGAAAGTGCTATCAAGATTTTAGGAATTATTACGTGTAACTTGCGATTAAGCAGCCGAAGTTCGACGAGTCACACAATAAATAAATGGCTGGAGACAACGTCGATGCAGGTCAATGCGATAAATCAAAACGGAACATTACACAAATCACCTTTCATCCAATTTACTGGAGCTTTGTTTCCTTTGCAGTTACGCTGCTTAAAAATTCATTACACCAAGATTTATGCGGTTGAAACATTTAGACGTATTTGTGTGTTTGTACAGGAATTATTAATCGTCTTAATACATACTGATCTAGAAGGTAAGATGTGCTACTAATTGTGAGGCCCAGGGACAATTTATAGAAGTGGCTGAGGGCTCATTTCAAATTTCGGAAAGAGAGTCAGTCTTTGAATGGTTTTACTATACCCGAGGATGTTATCCATTCAGAAATGGGACTAATTCCAAATGTTGCTTTTTCTTTCTATCTTCTTACTTTTGTGTCTCGCCTCAAATATTTGTTGTATCACACTGACTAATTTAAGCAGCCGGGAATTCTGTTTCCTTTCATGACTTGTTTTGCCTCTTTATTGTGATCACTATCCCCGGTACCCGTATAACAAATAATGTTTATATTATATTTACCCATTCTGTATACGTGTTTTGTTTTCAACTGATTATTTTATTCAATACTAGATTAACTAGTAAATATTCCATTATCCTTGATCTTAATATTATTATTACTATTGTTATTACTATTATTATTATTATTATTATTATTATTATTATTATTATTATTATTCGTATAAATATAAAGCATTGCGGTTGTGTGGTACATTTCCTTGCCGAAATAGTCAGATGACATCTATTAGACTATAGTATCAAATGCTTTACTTGCATGCATAAAGCATATGAATGCCGAATTATTAAATTCTAGTGATTTTTCTATCAGCTGTCTAACTATGTATATTGCATAGTTACAGGATCTCCCTCTCCTAAATCCCTGTTGATGGTCTTCCCACTTTATCATGCCGTACAGCTCGTATGCTAAATGTCTCTTCACTACTTTGAGTGTGGAACTTATGAGCTTTATTTCTTTGTAATTCTCGGGGTTAAGAGCGGTGGCCCGTTTGTTAGTATATTACTCCGGTATTCGCCTGGTATTGACCGGAGAAACCACGGAAAACTAGCGATCAGTGCGACTGAATTCGGCCTTCATGACAAGCTTCAACAACTCGTGCGACTATCCGGACTCGTACCTAGAACCTCTCAGTCAAAGGCACTGCAGTGACATCAGTGGATGCCCTGAATCACCTCTTCCTAAAATAGAAAGATATGAAGAGAGCGTTGAATCGTTATTATGTTGAAAAGTGACTCTTTTTGTTGTATCACAAACAGAAGTTAGTGAATTAAAGAACGTACACATTTCACATCGTAGCTGTCTCCTTTACAAAAAACAACGGCCTTCGTCACGAAGTAAGTGTGAGGTCAAATGGTTTATAATTTTCGATTATGAATGTACTCATTGAATGAGAATAAGAAAATCCATTTGATATTTGTTTGGGCTGATAATTCTATGGAATAAACCATGTATTTGAATAAGATAACTTACTCAAGAGAAAAGAGCAAATTTATTCATAATTATAACAAAAACGTTGGTAAATTAATTGTTTTATTGTCGTTTTCAGTTTACAATCAATATTGTGCAATTTACAATTACGGTACCTTGGTTAATCTTCACATTTCAAATAATCTAAAGTCCTTACTTTAGGTCCAATTCCAAATGTACACTTCACTATATCAACTTTCCCCAATATTTTAGTCTATTTACTGTTTTGTAATACTGTCGTCCATTAAATATAACGCAAAAATTACATTGCATTTCTTTTAATCTAATTCTCTACCGAGTTACGCCACTCTGATTTCACTGCTCTATTAATCATTTACGCCCTCACTCCAGAACGTCCATTTTCTGGTTGTTGATTGGTTGTTTCTGTTCTCTCTAATGGTTGATTTCGTTGACATTCTCCATGACGGTCCACTCAAATCATTGCCAATCTGTGTTGTTTTCCAGTAGGCCGTGTCAATGCATATTGTCTTGACATCAAATATGAACAAAATGTAACATGTAATTCATACTCGTCACTATGCACAAAATCGGCACAGTCAGCCTGTCAGCTCAATATTTCACTTCGCTCCTGTTCCCAGTTTTTTTTCCCACACCGAAACTCCTAGTGCTACCTGGAACTGGAACCGTCTGCTCCTCCGACTTCCATTTTTCATCGGGCTTTCAACAGCCGTCGACCTCTCTCGTTGCGGATTGCATCTTGGGGGAACTTTCGGCGCACGACTATCGATGTCTTGCGCGCTCGCCACGCGGTCGGCGATCGCCGCTCCCCTCGCGGAGGAATTCGCAACATTTCGAGCACCGCGCTTCGAGCTCTCGACCAACTTCGATACGCGAGTGTTCACTCCTCGACTGGTTACCCGAGGGGTTTGTTTATGTCTTCAACGTTTGCTTACCCAGAGGGAACAAAATCCTAACAACGTTGGGGTAGTTCGAGTGAACATTTAATGAAAGCGGAAATATTAGGGAGTTTGTGACTCAGCGAACGATAAAGCTCTATCGGTTTTCTGCGCATGCGCAATTCAAATTTAGCACCACTTTCGTGCATCTGCGCATGCGCAGAAGATTGATAGAACTGGCGCTATGGCGTGCGCAAACTCCCCATTAGGTTGAACTAAGGGGGGAGATGGTTCAGGGCATCAAGTCATGTCAGTGCAGTCCCTCTGTCTGGGAGCGCCTACGTTCGAGTCTAGACGGTGGCGGGAATTTTGCCGCTATACGTGGGGTTTTTAGAACGTGGGGCGTCAGGAGCTATCTTCACGATGGAATATATCCCGACATATCGCGTCTCTCTCGACAACTATTGTCATACAATTTCCAAAGTTTCGAGCGATATTACGTTTCCATTAGAATATAGACGGAAGCCATAGTGAAAATTACTCAGTTTCTTGGACTTTTCCAACATCGAGCAATTCATATTTGGATATTCGTAATAACAGAAATTGTCATTATTGTGTTCAACATCATGTGACATCAAACTTCTTCAGTGATTTATTCATCTGACCCTTTTGCACGTTCAATGACAATGTCATAGAGCAGATACTTTTGAATATAACAACAGATAACTCTTTAATCTGATGAGCACTTTAGCCCGGCCATTCTACTGCGCAGTTTTAGGACATTCGTAGTAGAAATCTATTAATTCAGCTACTTTCTTACAAATAAGGTTTTTCATTCAGGAATTTCTCACTACGAAAAGAGAATCTAAAGCTTGTTTTGAATTAGGTGGTAGAATCCTCCAACTTATTATTATTATTATTATTATTATTATTATTATTATTATTATTATTATTATTACTATTATTACTATTATTATTATTATCATCAAAATAACAAGTACCTCGTAATTTTGTGGATGTTTTCCAATGTGTATCATGAGGCATAAAGTGATGCAAACTAGTGTCGTAAACCAAAAAGTAAATCTTAGATCTTTGTTTCGGATATTATAAATGAACAAACCAACACTTCAGTCATACAAACGTACTTACTCAGCATCACGAAGAGCGATTACCCCAAACACGATGTGACAAGCTATTGTTATTACTGCTATTACTTTAAAAACAAATTCCGCGCCCCGAACCCTCTCTCGTTTGGCAACCCTAACACCCCATCTGTTCCGATCCGAGCACATCGAGCATCTGCTCCATCTGGGGCCGCTGCTCCCACAGCCGTTTCCTCATACCGCACGAACTTCGAACAACCGCCGCCCACCTCGCCTGCGCATAATTACAGTGAGCATCTCGACCGACGATTATCTCGTTGGGCGCTCTCGTAACATTCGACATGTTTCCGTGACGGGCGCTCGCCTCTTTTTCGAAAAGACAGAAGAAGAGGAAGGAAAGAATGAAGGAAGAGTGAACGAAAGTGGAAGAAGTTGAAAAAAAAAAAGAAGAAGCGACCTGGCAGTGGGGATTCGCGGTTTTCTCAACCGTAGAGGTCGTTCGCCTGAAGCAGCTATCTGGGTTTCGTGCGCTGCATCTGCGTTATTTCACTGTTTGGACTCTTCTTCTGTAGACGTAGCACGTAAAAAATAATCTAACTTAGGGATTACATATAATATTTTTTTAAACGACTCTTATTAGTTCAATACTTTATTTTAATTTTTTCGGCCTGTTATTATATTGCAAGTCATTTTTAATCCGCAGCCACATCCATCAAAACGTGAAGGTTAACAACTTTCACATTGCATGAAAATAATTTAGTAAAAGGTTCTTCTAGACATAGAAAAAAGATAAAGACTTTTTTATATTTTTTTGCGTGGGAAAGCTTTTTATTACATTATTTTCATGAACAGTGAAAATTATAAAACTTCATGTATTAATGGATATGTGTTGCTGATTTCACATGACCGTTTAAATATAAGACGGGGCCGAATAAATTAAAATAAAGTATTAATCTAGGAATTCCCAACATTTTTTTGCATAGAGCCTTTAAAACAATTGTTTGTATCGTTTACCTCCTTTGATATAAGTTAGGCTTACAATTTGCAGCATACAACATAATAATAACACAAATAATTGTACATAATTGCATATAATAAACTAATAATGAAAAAAAATGAAAAATGTTTTTTACATGTATTAATTATATTATTATCATTTTTAGTATGTAAAAAAAATGAAAAAAAATTTTCAGAACCAAAACGACAGGTTGTGATTGCACGAAATATCAATTTTCATTCATGTGAAACTAAAGAAGGGAGAGTTTTAAGATATTAATAAATATTTTGTAGCTTTATGTAAGAAAAGAACGATTTACGAACTTCATTAATAATGCTTGTGATCAATAAGATCTTAATTGTGCCGATCAGTTGCCTATACGCATTTAGCTGAGCTATCGACCAACCAATCGACACCCTGATCATCACGGATTCCCTTTAAAATTTTATCGACCTCTAGAAGTCGGAGGTCGATACAGACTCCTCTGATCTAATTGTTCAATCAATTAATCAATGTTACGTTATTTTCCGAGGAGAAGCTCAGACCATTCGGCGTGCTCACGCAAATTTCGCCACGTTTCTTTCGCCATCTAGCAGTGAAAGAAAGTATTATTAGGGCGACGAAATAGACAATTTGAATTTTGCTCTGAGGCTTGTTTTAGGCTTAATAATATTTTTTACATGCAGTAAATCTACATCATGGGAAAGTAGACCAAATGTGGGCACAAGTCAACAGAAATTCATGTTTTATCGAGGGGTATAATTCCCCGGGGTGGTCAACTGGGTGTTTTGCTGTTAGCTTCACCCCCGCCGCCGCACACGTACAACGGGCCGGTTTCCGAATTAGTCCGAAATCCCGTGCGCCCACTCGGTAACTTTCACATTCATTGCCTGGGTGGGACCACTCTGCCAGCTCAGAGCCACTAGCTACCCAGGCTAGTGCGAGAGTCAAATCAATGCACCACTCACGTCCGCTGGGAGAAGTCTAAGCTCAGAGAGCCACAGGCCACGGCCACGGGCCACGGGCCAAGAGACCAACTGAGGGCCACTCAAAATAAAGCTCGGGTGGTTTGGGGCCCCCATCTCGTCTCCTCACTACCTAGAGATTTAGGCTACCGACGTGAGTGTCGCGGAATACCTAGGCAACCTGACGAGAGTTATTTTCCGGCCGGACTTTCGTATGTGGATTCCCAAAGGTCGGTGCTCCAGGGTCCCAACTGGTGGGTTACTGGATGAACCGGCAACGAGAACCACGAACATCGCCTACTCACTGACTCCACCTTGAAGCTAACGACATGAGTGTCGCCGCAGGCTTGTCGTCTACATCCCTCCTCCAGAGATCGCGCCCACCTATATATACGCGATTCCCCCCTGCGGGGACATCACGGGATATGCGTTTCCGCTGCCGGAGTCAATACAATCTTGGCTATCTGGGATGAGTCGCGTCTCGTTCAATTGTACTAACGTTTCGGCCATCTTGCTGTGGCTACTGGATTTAAACATACACTCCCCGTAGAGGTTCGTTATACGCGTTTGTGGGATTCCGCGTCCGGAGTCAATGCATTCTTGGTTACCCGGAATGAGCCGCGTCACGGTCAATTGTACTGTCGTTTCGGCCATCTTGCTGTGGCCTTCTTCAGAGCTATACTTAAGCTACACAGTATACCTCTGAAGCACGCCACAGCAAGATGGCCGAAACGTCAGCCCAAATGATCGAGACGCGGTTAATCCCGGAGAGCCAAGAATGTATCATGGGACAGCCGGTTTTACGTTACATCCGAAGAACACCCTTCAATTTGTACATTCACAAATTCCGTACGGTATTTCTTTCGCATAAATGTTCGTATGCGTACGGAAACATCTTATACGCTTGTCTTCAAGATGTCTTCCGTACAGATGCCGTCGATGGGATGTCCTCGCGATGTTCCTGCAAACGTATGTAAATTCTGGCAGCGGAAGAATTTTTGTATTATTCCTTGAAAATCCTGCTTGATAATAATATTTTATAATCCAATATATTCAATTAATGCAGTCAGTGAACGCGAATTTCCCTTATTGCGTCTCGGAAGAAGCACTTACTTGCGACTGTTACGAATCTATTTTATACTACATCCCCACGCACGAAGTCTATTTTACATGAATTCCTCAAATCAGAAATTACAACACAAGCTAAAATGATACCCACATATTACAAATTATAAATTACACATAAAACAAATCGTTCAATTAACGTAAATTTCTTCGTTTCATTACCAAACTGTAACCCAACCTTAATCTCAAAAATATTCCTACAGTTCTAGAATGCCGTTGATCAGAGAGTGATTTATTCTACCAAATTCTGGCATTGCCATTTCCACTTTCCACTCCACATTTGTTCAAAGTCATTTTCCCAGGGCCTTGTTCGCGAAAGAATGTCTCTTCCAGACCCTCAAGCACGGAATACAAAGTTTATTGACACGATGTCCTGACGACGTGGTCTAGACTATTTTAAATACATCTAATTCTGTCACAATCATAAATTTTTCCCTTTTTACATGCCTTGGAGGGGGTCTGGTATGTCACAAAATGTTTTGCATAAATCAGATGATATATTTTAATAATCCGCACGATCTCTTCAAATCAACTCTTTTACTTCTTGATAAATATTTTCAGTGACTGTAGTTTACAATTTACTGTCCAGTACTTCAGGTCAATCAGCTGACTGAGTAAGCGATACGAGACGGATGGTCGGGGACATGGAAGAGGGAAGGTGGAAAATGGAGGGCGAAGGGGCAAAAGAACTGAAATTTCTTTGTACGCGTTTTCCCATAAGCTGATTCCATACTTTTAATATATAAAAGCTTCTGACAACTAATAGAGAAAGTTATTTTCAAAAGATGAACATCTCCATTCTACAGATGATATTACAAACTAGCTCATTTTGTTAGATTACATACTTACAAAGACTAGAAAATAGGCAAAAACCCCAATGCTCACCTACTTAAAGAACATTTTCATACCTTAAGAGGGAAGAAGCGTTGTTTGATATTGCGTTGCATTTGATAGCTCAATACTCCTACCATCAGCAATGGTATATCTATAAGATATATTGAATTATGTTCAATTCTATTAAACGAAAGAAGTGTAAGATAAATATCTTTTGCATAAACCTTTAATTCATTTTTGTGAGATTTGAAAGTAAATGACAAAAAAAGTTCTGAATCTGAATATCTTACAATATTATTAAAATGAAAGAACCTATTGTTGTTGCTCAGATGAATACAGTTATGAGAATCTTGTGAAAAGGATCCCGCGATTACTTCCTCACATTTTCTCGAATACAAAATTTTATCTCTTTAATGGCCCAACGTAGCATTTGTGAACGAAATCCAAGGACCTCCTTGCATGAATGAGGTGAACAAATTTCTCCGAAAATTATGAATTATATACGTACTCGTTGCAATCTTATAAATCCTAAAAAATGCCCTGTTCAGTAAGCAAGAGACAAACAACACAAGCATAATATAAACCAACATCTTTAGTTTCCCGAAACGAGGTACGACAGACCGAAAAAGCAAGTTGCAGGCGTGGAAACAATGCAAAGTAGCAACAGAGCTTCAAAACCGAGCAAATGAATAAAACCAGTGGAGTGTCCGCATTCCACACAAACAAACTGCGCGCTATAAAGGCTGGCGAGCAACGGAATGTTTAACATTATACATATGAACTGTAGCTTCGACGAAGCGGGAGCAAATTAAATTCACGTTTTCCTGTTTCTTACACCTCCTCCTCCTCCTTCTCTGCGCCCGAGTCGGTTCTCGAAACGCCCTCCGCCACCAGATGACTCCACGCGCAGCACCACGGAGTGGAGTGGAGTGGAATTCCTGGTGGAGTGGACAAAGGCGCTTCGTGCGGATTTGGGAATCCACGCGCGGGGACCACGCCCCCAGAGGCAGCGGAGCGTCGTCACGTTCACGCGAGCAGCCACATGTCGAGTCGAGCCGTACATGCGCGCACGCGGCACGCGCGGGCTGGGCGGTGCGGCGGGTGGGGCTTCTCCACCCACTTCTCCTCTTCCTTCTTCTGCCTCTCTTCCTCCTCCTCCTCCTCCTCCTCCTCCTCCTCCTCCTCCTCCTCCTTATTCTTCTTCTCTTTCTCACCCTCTCCCTTTATCTTCTTCCTCTTCTCTTTCTTCTTCTTCTTCTTCTTCTTCTTCTAATTCTTCTCCTCCTCCTCAAGTCCTTCTTTATTTTCTTTTCATCCTCTCTTTTCCTCTTCGTCCTCCACCTCTGTCTCTTCCTCAACCTCCTCTTTCCTTCATTATTATCTCCCTCCTCCTTGTCTTCTTCTCTCTTCAATATCCTCTTTCTTCATTATCTTCCTCTTTCTTCTCCTCCTCTCCTTTTTCCGTCTTCTCTTCTTCCTCATCCTATTTCTTCGCCTTCTCTTCCTCTTTTTTTCTCCTCCTCTTCCGCTTTCTTCACATTTCCATCCTCTTACTTCTTCTTTTTTCCATTTTATCATCCTCATCTTTATAATCCTCCACCCCCTTGCTATCTTCTACCATCTTGTGTCTCTTTTTAATACTCTTATATACCTTCGATTTTTCTTCTTAATCTTTATTTTTATCTTCACCTTCACAGTTATTCGTCAATCGTTTTTTACACTCTACATTCTCAAACTCTTGTGTTCTTTCCTTGTTTCTTTCTCTTTCTCCTGCTCATTTATTTTTCCTTCTCATCATTCACTATCTTCTCTCAGTTCTTCTTTTCCCTCTTTGTCTCTTTTTGTGCAATTGTTTCTGCCACATTTTATTTTTCCTTCTCTTTCCACCACCTTTTTTGATCACCTTCAATAGTTTCTTCATTGGCCACTGCTTTCTTCTCCTTTTGGTTTTTTAATTTTCTTCATCATTAATTTCCTCCACAATTTTCTTCTTCTTCTGTAATAATAATATTCGTATTAATCTCCAGTGGGAGATCCCAAAAGTAATAGTAACTTTTAGTTTTGTGATGCTTGTCTGTGTATCCACAAATGCGAATATATCAGAGGTAGCAATCGTAAGCATCTTCACTACAATTTTTGCCGTCACACCGTCACGTCCTCCTCTGGAGTGCATTACCTATGTGATGAGAGTTCACACCGCGACCTTTCTCCATTTCCTTCTTTTCCCTCCGTCCTTCGTTTCCCTCACCATCCAACCGTTTGCCCGTTATTCATGGTCATTTTTTCGTCATTTTTCTCTGCAGAAAACGGAAGGAAAAGGAACGGTTGCTTCTACGCGGTAGTTTCGGTAACAAACGTAGATGAATGAGATGCAGCGTCTTACACAAGCATTTCAATTTTAGCTCGTAATCGAGATAAAAATATTTCTTCTGGACGCCGCCGCAAAAAGCGATAAAGATCAAACAGCTGAATATCACATCTATGGTAACAAATGAAGTTCGATTATTTTAGGGCAGCACGAAAAGAGTCTGCATCAGCACATAGTTGGTGTTTTCTCACCACGCCAATAACTTTCACATTACAATCGAACACTTTATAAAGATCTGGAAATAGCACAAAAGGAACACATTTTACTACACGCATAGCAACAAGAAAATGTTCCGAGAAGCAATGTCAGGAGCGTGGTAGTAAAACTCATTGAAATTGGTTCCTTGTAACATATGAGTAGAGAATTTAAAGACAAAAGTTGGAGATCTTTTTGAGAAAAAATTGTTGATAAAATTTTTTAATACGTCTATATTTTGCGCCAAATTACACAAAAACTACTCATATTGTTTTATTTAATTAATAGGGAGTTATTTCAAGATCCGCTTTCCAAAGACAAAGTCAGATAAAAACATTTTGAAAATGTTTTGAAGGTTTGATATAAAATACCCTCCAAAATCTAAGTATCAGATTGAAATTTCCAAATCCTGAAGCAAATTCAGATCGATCGGGAAATATCAATTTCAGAAAAAGTCAACTGAACGGTTTAGGCGCTAGCGTTGATCACAGACGGACAGACAGACGTTTTGTGGTCTATCAATTTTTATGTATTAAGTATTCACAAAACAAAGATTATGGCAACACCGCGTGTCAGAGGATTTTGTTCTACATTCAGCAACTGAGTTTATGCACTGTATGCTCGTTATCAGGGCCTGGCAATAAGAGATTTTCCGTCCGAAATTGCCCTTTTCTGACGCACAAATACAGAACTTCTTACGATTTTCGTCGTAAAGGCGAGAAAGCAGAATGAGGCATGCCTAATTTTTCTGAACAAATCTCATGTTGGAAGTGTCGTCTTGTCTGTCTCTTTTCTGTAACGATCAAAAATGATAAAACGGACTTCACGCATCTCTCACCTCTAGTGTCACCAGACAAATCGGGCTTAACGCATCCCTCAACTCCAGTGTCATCGGGCAAATTGGGCTTAACGCATTCCTCACATCCAGTGTCACCAGGTAAATCGGACTTAACGCATCCCTCACCTCCAGGGTCACCAGGTAAATCGGGCTTAACGCATCTCTCACCTCCAGTGTCACGAGGTAAACCGGGTTAAACGCATCCCTCACCTCCAGTGTCACCAGATAAATCGGATTTAATAAATCCCTCACCTCCAGTGTCACCAGATAAATCGGGTTTAACGCATCTCTCACCTCCAATGTCACCAGATAAATCGGGTTTAACGCATCTCTCACCTCCAATGTCACCAGGTAAATCGGGTTTAACGCATCCCTCACCTCCAGTGTCACCGCCGGCCCCTTGCAGGCAGATCGCGTGCTCTCGCGCTGGCTTCGCGGCCGCGCCGCGCCGCGTCGCCGTGTGTGGCGGCTGGCGAAACGCGAAATAATCCGCGAAGCGCCCTCGTTCGCACGTCCTCTTTCGTCCTTGCGCGCCGCCCGCGGAACAGAAGCCGCTCGAGGGCCGTTGGCGCGCGCGGGATAAAGAGGCGACACGACGCGCCGTGGGCGGGCGAGGGTAGGCGGGATGGTGCGGGGCGGGGCGGGGGAATAGGGCGTTGGCGAGCGC
>BOPP01000215.1:599642-611285 GCA_017312745.1 Gryllus bimaculatus
CGCGGCCGCAGCCAACAATGTCGCCGGGGCGGGACGCCGCCGGCGCGCGAGAGGTGAAGGGAAGGCCGAGGTACTGTTGCCCGTGGGCCGCGCCTTAACTTAGAGCCACCCAAGGCAGAAGCGGCAGTTGGCAGGCCGCCCGGTCTGGCAATACCTCTGATTATTTGGTGGCGGCCCTACGGCAGGCCTTATCCTCTCCAATTAGAACCAACGCATAAATTTTGATATTTCGCCTCGACAAAAAAAAGACAAACGGACCCCGCCCCGAGCGCCGCCTTTATGCCAGAGAGCGGACGGTCGGGGCGGGGAGGGGCTGGGAGGGGAGCTACACGCAGGAGGGGAGCGGGCGGGGTGAAGCGGTCGCCTGATACTTCGAGGCGTGAACGAGAGGCAAGAAGTATGTCGCAACCGCGCTGCCAACCTCAGAATTTGAACAGGGCGGGCAGAACGTTTTCGGGCATATCGTGCTGGCAAAGTCTGCGGAAAATGCTGGCCAATGTATGGAGGTACCCGAGTTGGTGTGGTATCCATACAAGAAAAGGCGCACCGCGAAGAAAAATCTAGAAGAATACAGAGAAAAAGCGGAAATAAGTTACTATAGAAGTAACGCAACAAAAAAATCATGGGGAACCTCTCTAGAAACGAGCACAAGAACAAAGGCGGCAGGCTTTTAGTGCGTCCTCTTTATAAAATCAGTACGATAGGTCAGAACCTTGAAGGAATTTACGATTAAGATAGGAGAAACAAATTATTTCGGCCGAAGCGATCAGCACCACAAAATTTCCTGCAACGGAAACAAAAATTTAGATGGGAAAGTTTTCCTTATTGTAAACAGAACAATTTATGAGATTGGAAAACAGATTACCTGCAGCAGTTTCCAAAAGCTATTTAACCTCTTCAGATGTCCGAATTTTAGAAGAAACCGAAGAGTTAGAAAAAAACTATATTTTAATAAGTAGTGCGTGGTAGTGCGGTGCTGAATGTGCCGTGGAAGTTGTCTGTGTCAGTGTGTAATGCAAAAGGTATCAAAGCAAAAAAATATGTGTGCTAGCTGAAGTGAAGTGAGGTGAAGTGATGTGCGCGTGAACCTAGCAATGGCTCTCTTTCAATGCTGCTTTTCGTCTTGTACTGATTACATGTATTGTAACGTATTATTATTATATATTATTATTTATCTATTATTACTATTATTTTATTATCATTATATTATTAATGTAAGTGTTGTAATTTTTTGCATTATGCCATAACTCCACCGGGTCAAATACCCAATTGCGTTCTACATAATGCCCTGAGTTAATGAAGTTAATGTTATACTCCACGCCGGGCATTAATCGGGCGTTCTGCTGGAACGTACTTCATAATTATATAAATATATCTCTGTATCTCCTAATATATAACCTTAGGAACGGGCAGGTTTTGGGCGGGTGGGGTGAAAGAGCCTCTCAAGCAAAAGAGAAGGTTTTTTTAGGGGGGTTGAATACCTCTCCGTCCCGAGCCGGGGGAGACGCCAACAAATAAAAGAAAATTTTTTTTTTTTCACGTTTTCTTTTTGGGAGAGCAAAACCCCCCAATTGGGCAAATTATTTTTTTTTTTCATTACTTGGGTTGTTTTTCTCTTTTCGCCCAACTTCCAAACCCTACTTTTTCGACTCTATTTTTTCCAAAAAAAAAACCTCTCTCAAAAACAAATAAAAAAATTGTTTCCTTTTTATTTTTATTTTACATATATTATTGAAGGCTTTTTTTATAAAGTCTGTTTTTTTAAAACATACCTTTTAGGGGTCGGTGTTTTTTTGGTCATTTTTTTTTCCCAAAGCCCCAAATTGAAAAAAAACCTGATTTTTTCGGGTGTTTCAATTATCGTGTGTTAGGTGTTTTGACAAGGGAATTTTTTACTCAATGGGGTTTTTCAAGGGGGCAATGAAATGCTTTTTCATAATATGTCTGAATTGTGATCTCTTATCGTGTTTTATCACTAGGTCTGAAAGATTTTTACTTGATGTCTATGTAAAAAATGGCAATAGTGAGTTATTGTTAGAAACTGACACGTCTCATGCTGTAGTTATTTCAATTCCTTTTAGATTTCCAATCTAGCAAGTGATACGAAACTATCATATTTTGGGAACATTTCTATCCTTAAGGTTTCGATATCATCTCTTTAATCCAAATAGACGGGACGAGCATGCTACACCTCTACCTATTCATCCTGTGTTACGATTAATGCAAACGAGCATTTTGCAATCTTGCTTCATGCGTGATACAGCTCCATTGAATCATGAATTCTGTTAGTTTTTTTTATCGGCCCGTCGGGATATTTTTTTTTTTTTTTTCTTATTTTATTCTATTTTTTTATTGATGTTGACATTTTCTCTTTTGTGCATGTTGCGTTTTAGCCATCGCTACAGTCGGGGTTGGGTATATTTGAAAAAGTATATTTCACCACCCTGACGATATATTTGTGTCGATTAGGTGATAGAGTGTGACAGTTTTATAATAAGAGAAAAACATATAAAATGTTTCTTTATGGATAAATAAGAAAAAAAAGAAGTCGAGGCAAAAATTAATGTAGTAATGTTTGTAAGTATTAGAAACGAAAAAAACACTCAATAACAACCCGAGATACCAATGCTCCTCATATTACATCGTTGCAAAAGGTAAGTATACTCAAAAGTTTATTAGAGCTATTATTTTGTAGGGGCCCGTTTTGGTTATATTTATTAAATAAGATGTTTTTTCTATAGGTAACTACGTATAAAAATTAACTGATACATCAGCGTAGATATATTAAGATTTAATTATGCTTCTAGCAAAATAGATAACTTAAAAATATCTCATGAATTATAACGGATTTTATTTAATAACTGTTGCAAAACTCATTCCTAGTATCTGATGCCTTTAATAATCTTTAGTTTAATCAGAATAATTTTTTTTTTCCAAGATAGTAGGTATCAGAATAGGAATAGACATAGGAAATACGTAAGTTAAATTGTGTTTCTCAACTATCAATTTATTATTTTTTTTCTAATTTCAAATATGTTTTAATGTCTGGACTGGTAAGTTTTTATTAAAAAAACCTTGGCTAAATTTGGATGGATTCGGATCCGTATTTTTTTGTTCTAACATTATTTAGTATTGTTGGTTTAATATTATTCAGATATGATTAATAAATTTTTTTCGGGTATTATTCTATCGTGTATTTTCGTTTAATTATATGTTTTTGATTTTATTTTTTATGATTATTGTGTAATTTTTTTTTCTGTTATTTTTTCAATTGTTTAGTATTATGATTGTTTATGTTTTTTTTGTATATAATAATATCAATCCGATGTTTTGTTTTATGTTCAATTAGTATAGATATATTGTTGGGCCCCTCTTATTTTTTTTTGGAAAATAGTTCTCAAAATCATATTTATATCCTAGAGATATCAAAATTATACACCAACGGATTACATTACAATAAAAATTTAACCGAAAATAATGTCCATTAAGCCACTAATATTTTGAATTTCGTTGTAACGAGAAAATGGGGCGGGATAGATAATATTCAATGCCCTGAATGCTTCCGCCACTTACCTTGCCACGCTGACCGCCTGCCACGCTTTTCCTGTAACAGACATTCGAGTAAATCAATAGTTAAATTCCTGTTACAATGGACATTCATACTTTCACGCCAATACAGGCCCGCCACCAAGTTTCGGGAACTAACAATCCTTTCACTTCGCACAGCATCCGTCTGGCGCGAGGAAACCAAGCACGCTTCCCCACCCAGTAACTGTACGGCTGATGCGGATGGCCCTGATCTTTGATTGCCTGATTGATTGACTTTTAGATACTACGATTACTCGATTACTTCGATGTATTCATTATCGGATTATCTGATTACTTCTATAGTTTACGCGTAACTACAAACGGCTTGCTCAGTTAGACCCGGTAGGTGTGGCTAGTGTATGTTTTATCACAGGAGGTGACAATATCTTCCTCGGGCTTGGTGTTGAAATTCGGTGCCGACCTTCACGTTACGACTATTGAGCTTTAGTCCCTAATAAAGTAATTTCCATAGGTGGTTCCGGCCTCTACAGTCTCAGAAAACCTCTTGTTTGATTCCCCGAATCTGTGTGAATTGCTAGTGCATTGTACTTGTAGGTACGTAACTAAGAGATAGAATCACAAGAACAAATTGTTCAACATAAAAAAGGGACACAGCAATCAACACACTGCTTTAATTAGACACAAAATGAATATGGACTTACTTTTGCCTTTGTCCAAACATTTAATCTCTCACCAAAGAAGAAATGTTCCAGGAGAAAAAATATCTGTAGGACATTGAAATAGAGATAAATAAAATTTAAGCTAATTTTATAAATAATTGTTTTACAAATTTTCTCTTCTCCTTATTGTATGTCGGTTCTTGAAGTTTATCAGTTCGGTTTCTTTAGGTTGGTGTATTATGTTAGCTTAGGCCTAGGTCTATGTCAGTATGTTTTTCCAGTGCTCACTCCGATAGGGCTGGATCTGCTAACCTTGCAAGCAAAACACAATTTTGTAAATTGAACAAAATTTTTAAACATGTATATAAAAGACATTATGAATTGTTAAAATTTATAATTTACTATGAGAACACAATACATATTTTAATAATGGTGTGAAGTAACTCTTCGAGAGTATTGGAAACCCTTCTTATATTTGCTAGTGTCTATAAACCTCCTTTGAATTTGAGTTAATGTTTATTGTTATAATAATTGGTTTCTTATTTTAATATTTGTAATTGTTTCATCTGCCATTGAAAATGGTTTAAAAAACACGATAACGTCAACTATTCAAGAAAGAAAATGAATAAAATAGACTAAGGTACTGCCGTATTTATTAATTCTTACATCTATACAAATTATCATAGGTTCTTCACATGCATCATATGAAAGATTAAGGCCATATATCCTACGAGAGAAAGTGTGTGTAAGGAAGAGGTGAGGATAAAGAACGAGGAAGAGAAGAAAGATCTCACAACGTCCGTGCGCTCGTGTGTTAGGGTACTGTTCCGACATTGAGTCTGGTATTCATTAAGAGGCCATGGAAAAACTACCCTAACAGAACATGCTCGGCATCCTACAATTTCTCCTTCAGGACAGCGACTACAAATTCGACCATAAGATATTAGTGAAAAAACCTATCACCGGTCGGGGCTCGAACCCAATGAACCTACCGCGTCAGCAATGCGCACAGGACTGCAGGAACATGTGATGTTCTGTGCGTTTACTCATCCGCTTAACGGCTGACAACTCAACGCTGCCCCCCTTGTCCAGGGGCTAGGTTAAATTTGCCTAGACTTGATGTAAGAGTGATATGTGGCAAACATGACGTATTCCTGACCGTATACTTTCAAGATACAGATTGCCTGGGATTATTCCTTCGCCATATAGCTCGACGAAAACTGGGACGATTTTTAACCGAAAGCCAGAAACTCTATTTGCTCCCGGACCGGAATCATCCCCAGAACCAAGATACTGGAAAGCAGTACGCTGCTTCATGAGCCTCCTAGATGCGAATCCGGGATTATTTTAGAAAAATTTGTTCGTATATATTGAGAGACATGACGTAGACATCTCCGGCCACAAACTGCACTCCAAGAAACCCGCCAGTTTATTGTCAAATTGAGCAAATACATCACCAAAGGTTTTAATTTCTAATCAAAGCTACTTGTAGAATAAATTAAAACTACGATTTTAACGAGATGTTACAAATTGTACAAAAGGTTAACACACTTGGAGAAACGTTACGAATAGCAAATAGCTTCTGTGCCGCTAGGGAATCGACAATAGTGACAGTGTCAATTAGTGCTATGATGCGAGCATTCCACAAATAAAAATACAGGAAATTTTAATTATTCATGGAATTTTTTTTGAAACATTGATGTTATAGAAAACCACATCGATTTGAAGAATAGTAAACAAATAAAAAATAACAAAACGGACACGCATCGCGCGTGATTTTACCTTCTTCTTTTTGTCATTTCCTAGCTCCTTATACACATACTTTTCACTAACAATGCACTGCACTACCGCACATGCTGACCATCGGGAGCTAAAGCTTGTCGGGCTAGAACGGTTCCCCGCTGGTGGGAGATTACCTTGGTGTTGAGAAAATCACCGGTAAGCCGATGGTATGTCAAAGGGCGCCGGATCTCGCAATCTAGCGGGGGAAAACACCGTCCACCTCCCGAGTGCAACTTGCACTCACAGTTACGTGATAACAGCCTCAGAAGTTGAGCGCCCGGAATGACTAACAACCACCAAACCCACCCCATCTCCGCCCACCTCCTCAACTCACCAACAATCCACCTCCCCAACCAACCAACCCACCTCCCAACCAACGAACCCACACCCAACCACCCAACTCACCACCCAACCCAACCAACCAAACAACCAACAACCAGCCACAACTCAGCCACCACCAACCAACGAACCAAACTCACGCCAACCCAAACCAAATAACTCCACTAACGAAACCAAATAATCCACCCAACCCACCCGCGACCCGACCCGACCCCGACCCGACCGACCCATCAACGGCGCAACAGCGCCCTTCAACGCCGGCCCCGTCGAGTCTCCCCGCGGGCGACCCTGGGCGACGAGTGTCCGTCGCGGAGAGAAGTCGGAAGAGAGGTTCGTGACGTGGCCGCACCGCACTCGCCCCACGCACGCACGCACGCACGCGGACGGGCGTACGGGCGACCACGCGCGCTCGCGCCGGCAAAGCCACGCGCGCAGCTACCAATTTGCGTTACAGCGCTACGGCCGGCGCTGGCATGGAGGAGACCGCGCGGGGGGGGAGGGGGAGGGAGGTGGGTCCCACGTCGGGACCGGCTCCACTGTTGGGCAGGCACAGGGCGACCCAAAAGCTCTGCCATTCTGGAGAGGACACGACGCCCCGTTAACCCGTGTTGGTCTTTTGGGCGAAACCGGCTGAACCGACTCAACGGGTTGTCACTGCAGTTCCTTCTAGCTGGACGGCTCTCGGTTTAGTCCCACTGCTGGTAAGCGTTTCGACACTGGCTAGACAGCTAGAATCGTGTTTCGTTGCCGTCTGAGAAAGACCTCTAGCAATCAGCTGATCTGATCGGTGTTTTCGTGGGTTCTCCAATCAACACCAGACCGAATGCCGGAGCATTATCCCTCCCACATAACAAATGGGTGCGACCGGCTGCGATCTTTCCTTCTCATGCTACTTCTCCTGTCTATCCTCACCCCCTAACACACACTTACCTAACATGACACTACACCAATCATAATGTCGGGGGTATCAGTTGTGAGTTGAGAGGGTTTCGCTGGATCGAGCCACGCTTGTGACGATACCTGGTTGGAAAAAAAATGCCTCTCCAGATCCGACATGTCGTTGCGGCGCCGGAATGTTTTCAATCAAGGCGACGTAGAAGATGTCCACAACTTCAACTTTGTAAATGCACTACACTTACGGGTCTTAATAACTTTGCAGTTGATTCGTCTGAATCACTAATCAATCAATTTATCATTTGTAACAGAAATGAGAGACGATGAGTAGCTGCCAGTAAATCAGAAGAGTTTGAAATATAATATAATAAGAATTTGAAAATAAATTGTCAAATTTCCTAAATAATTGCATTCAATTTGACAAGAATTTGACTGAATTATGGCTTTAATAAAGATGCGAATTCATAAAAGTAAGGATTGCTTATACTTAAGGCAACATCCACACGAAGAAAGTTCTAAAATATCCTGTATTTTTTGAAAGAACCACCAAGGTGTTCGGAAAATCCAGGCTTCCTCGGTGAAGAATGGAGTGTGATTTTCCGTGCAATTATTGCCATTAACTGCCACCGGGTCATACCCAATTGCAGTTCTAATAAATGTATGTAATGTAATGTTTTAGTATTTACTTGTTCTCTAGAACTTTATTTTTAGAACCTGTTCAATTACATTTCGTAATGAAATGCGGTTTAGGTTGTTTCGGAGGGGGGGATGCCTTATCATGTTCTTCGGTTCACTGTCGATGTGTCTTGTAATGCATAGAGTTTTGTAACTGAAACCAGTATAACCAACCTCTACAATGCAACGAACACATTTTGACATCCATATAATCGTTTCTAAAAATAGACACAACATGCTCCCACCTACTTATCTGTTACGTGCACCATGCATTTTGAATCTTGCGTCATGCGTGATACAGCTTGAATCATGAATTCTGTTGGTTTTTTTGCGTTATACATGGTGCATCCTGCATTGCGGATGCTACATCGTATTTTGAAAAGTTCAAGTGAGAGATCAGTAGGTACGTTGAAAGAAAAATAAAGATATTTAAGAAAATAATCGAGCAAAAGAAGAAGAAGAAGAAGAAAAACACAAAAAACGAGAACAATGCAAACCGTTACAAATGTAAGACTCAAAGTATAGACAATAGGCCGTTTTGGTAAATTAGTAGATTTAGGTAAACTACTATAAATTAGATACATCAGTAGATTGTTTAACTTCTGCTGTACTTAAATATCTCATGTATACTGTCAAAATTTAACTTGCCTTTAAAACTTAGTTTTCGTTTTTCAATATTATTAAATAGATAGCTAATACGTGTTAAATGTTCCCAACACAATATATTTTTTCTCATTCAAAATGTTACTTAGTTAAAACTTGCAAATATATCACCGTATCTTGTTAACATTAAGTAGGTGAATTCAATATTTAAATTTTTCTTTATTCTTGTTTTTGTTAATAAAGTTTGTAGTTAGATAGAATTTTTCGATAAAGTATTATATTTTAGTTTATATTTATAATTCATGTTGTTATTTCAATAGTAGATAAGTTGGTGTTCTCAGTCATTTATTATCCTTAGATTCAAATTTACACCAATGTTCTTCTATTACCATATGTCCTTCTAGCCACTATTAAGGTGGAGAAAGGTAGATATAGGCAATGCCTGAATGCTTCCGCCACTTACCTTTGCCACGCTGACGCCTGCAGCTTTTCCTGTAACAGATTGATGTATAATCAATAATAAATTCCGTTACAATGACATTCATACTTTCAGCCAATAAGGGCCCGCCACCAATGTTTCGTGTAACTACAATCCTCTTTCACTTCGCACAGCTATCCGTCTGGGCGCGAGGAACCAAGAACGCTTCCCTGCACAGTACTGTACGGCTGATGCGATGGCCCTGATCTTTGATTGATTGATTGATTGATTGATTACTCGATTACTCGATTACTCGATTATTCGATTACTCGATTACTGATTACTTCTAGTTTACGCGTACTACAACGGCTGTGCTCAGTAGACCCGTAGGTGTGCAGTGTATGTTTTTATCACAGGAGGTTACAATATTCTTCCTCGGCTTGGTGTTGAAATTCGGTGCCGACCTTCACGTCGACTATTGAGTTTTTCCCTAATAAAGTAATTTCCATTAGTTGTTCGCCTCTACAGTCCAGAAAACCTCTTGTTTGATTTCCCGATCTGTGTGATATTGTAGTGCATGTACTTGTAGGTACGTAACTAAGAGATAGAATCAAAGAACAAATTTTCAACATAAAAAAGACACAGCAATCAACACACTGCTTTAATTAGACACAAAATGTAATATTGACATACTTTTGCCTTTGTCAATACATTTATCTCTCACAAAGAAAAATAGTTCAGAGAAAAAATATCTTAGAATGAAATAAGAGATAAATAAAATTTAAGCTAATTTTATAAATAATTGTTTTAAATTTTCTCTTCTCCTTATTTATGTCGGTTCTTGAAGTTTATCAGTTCGGTTTCTTTAGGTTGGTGTATTATGGTTAGCTTAGGCTAGGTCTATGTCAGTTGTTTTTCCAGTGTCTGCACTCCGTTGATTGTAACCTTGCAAGCAAGACACAATTTTGTAAATTGAACAAAATTTTTTAAAACATGTATATAAAAGACATTTTATGATTGTTAAAATTATAATTTACTAATGAAACACAATACATATTTTAATAAGTGGTTTGTGAAGTAACTCTTCAGATATTGGAAACCCTTCTTATATTTTCTGTTCTATAACCTCCTTTGAATTTGTAGTTAATGTTTATTGTTAATAATATTGGTCTTATTTTGAATATGTTGGTAATTGTTTCATCTGGCATTGAAAATGGTTAAAAAAACACGATACGTCAACTATTCAAGAAAGAAAATGAATAAAAATAGAACCTAAGGAATACTGCGTATTTATAATTCTTACATCTATACAAATATACTACTAGTTCTTCACATGCATCATCATAAAGGATTAAGGCCATTATCTACAGTAGAAGTGGTGTAAGGAAGAGGTGAGGATAGAAGAAGGAAGAAGAAGGAAAGATCTCACACGATCCGTGGCTCGTGTGTTAGGGTACTGTTCCGACATTGGTCTGGTATTCATTAAAGAGGCCATAGAAAACTACCTAACAGAACATGTGATCCTACAATTCTCCTTCAGACAGCGACTAAATTCGACCTAGATATCTAGTGAAAAAACCCTATCACCGTCGGGGCTCGAACCCAAGAACCTACCGGTCAGAATCGCAGCACAGACTGCGGGAATGATGGTTCTGTGTTACTCATCCGCTTAACGCTGACAACTAACGCTGCCCCCCCCTTGTCAGGGCCTAGGTAAATTCCTAGACTTGAGGTAAGAGTGATATGTGGCAAACATGACGTATTCCCTTCACCGTAACTTTCAAGATACGATTGCCTGAGATTTTCTTCGCCATATAGCTACGGAAACTGGGACGATTTTAAAGGAAAGCCAGAACTCTATTTTTGCCTCGACCGGGAATCAATCCCAGAACCACGACGGGAAGCTAGTACGCTGCTCATGAGCCATCCTAGATGCGAATCGGTATTTAATATCTAGAAAATTGTCGTATATTTGAAGGCATGACGTAGACATCTCCGGCCACAAACTGCACTCCAAGAACCCCGACCAGTTATGTCAAATTTGAGCAATACATCACCAAAGGTTTTAATGTTCTAATCAAAGTACTTTGTAGATAAAATTAAAACTACGATTTAACGACATTACAAAATTGTACAAAAAGGTAACAACACTGGAGAAACGTTACGAATAGCAAATAGCTTTGTGCCGCTAGGGAATCGACAATAGTGACAGTTGTCAATGGCTATTGATTGCGAGCATTCCACAAATAAAATAAATACAGGAAATTTTAATTATTACATGAGAATTTTTTTGAAAACATTGATGTTTATAGACAAACACATCGATTTGAAGAAATAAACAAATAAAAAATAACAAACGGGACACGGATCGCGCGTGATTTTTCCTTCTTCTTTTTTGTCATTTCCTAGCTCCTTATACACATACTTTCACTAACATGCACTGCACTACCGCACATGCTGACCAGTCGGGAGCTAAGAGCTTGTCGCGGCTAGAACGGTTCCCCGCTGGTGGGAGATACCTGGTTGAGGGAAATCCCGGTAGCCGATGGTATGTCAAAGCCGGATCTCGCAATCTAGCGGGGGAAGACCACCGTCACCTCCCGAGTGCAAACTTGCACTACAGTTACGGTACTAACAGCCTCAGAAGTTGAGGCGCCCGGAATGACTAACAACCCACCAAACCCACCCCATCTCCGCCCACCCCACTCAACTCACCAACCAACC
>BOPP01000215.1:621579-645667 GCA_017312745.1 Gryllus bimaculatus
TATTATTATTATTATTATTATTATTATTATTATTATTATTATTATTATTATTATTATTATAAATTGAAGCTCAATTGTATTAACATTCCTAATTGAACAATTGTGTTCTGCCACCAGGTTGCATAATCCTATCTGCAGAAATAATAAATTTTTTATCTATACACAAACCGACTCACAATCACACACCCATACAAACACACCCACGCATGCCAATATACACTCTCAAACATATCCATAAACACATGCACGATCACAAAAACCCACAAACATACACACAACCTCATACATATGCAAATACATCTACGCAATCAAACACACACCTACCACACTCAAACACACAAGTACACATACAAACACACTTGCGTAGACAAGTGAACGCTTTCACACAAACACTTCTTTGTATTCATCGTTCATCTTTAAGAGTTAGGATGTTCAGAGAATTCAAGAAATTGTAACGATGCAATCACGACAACACTCTAGCCCAAGAAAATACTCTCCGCAATGGAGAATATTATGGCTAGTTTTCAAAAACACTCAGCATTTTTAGACCATTACACCTAAATTAAGATTATAAAAACATTTTCTCAAAAGCGTAAGCGTCATTGATTATCATCGAAGGTATAGTATATACATAATTAAAATAAATTTTTGTATATAATCCTTAAAAAATAATTTCAAACACCAATATTCTAAAAAATATCTCGATTTCCAAAAGTTATTGAAAAAAGAGATATTTATGAGAAATTATCTTTAAGTCATTCATGTTAAATTCTTTGCATTATGATTATAGATGCTGTATACTCAAAACGTAATGTGGTCGATGAAGCAAAATAAAATAAAATTAAATTAAAAAAGGTGTCGATGAAAGAAAAAGTTAGAGAATCCCTGATTTAGAAGCTTCATAATGGTAACTAGCTGATCCCTTGAAATTACAATGTACAAAAACTGTATAAATGTTACAATAGAAAAGTATACATTTGAATTATTCTGAAAAAAAAATAAACCCCAAAACTATGGTTTCATGTTGTTCAGAACTTATTCATTATGACTAATAAAATAATTACAAATTCATTACAAACGAATTACAAATTCTGGAACTTTAATTGCAGTATTCTCTGTGAATTCAGAATTAAACATGCTTCTGAAAATGTAATTGAAATATTTTATATTTTACTAAGGTCTGTTCAATTATGTTGTACTGGACTGAAGCAGAAAATTCTGCTCGAGTTGTTTTTAAGTTAAAAATGTAATTACATTACATATAATTACAATCACAGAAACTTTTCTGTAACTGGATACATTTGTCAGACGATTGTGGGACATTTCGTTTCCATACACTCACTAACCTTTAGATTTAAAAACACTAATTAATCTTCTAACTTAGAAACTTGATATTTTCATTTCGCTACCTAAAATGACACACACACAAGTCTTGCTCGCGGTAAACTATAAAACGTCGACTGCTCTTGATAGATCTATTGCAATTAGCAAAATTAAACTATGAAATAAACAAATGGCGGTAGATAAAAATAATATATTGAACTCTTAAGATATTAATAAAATATCATGTTTATAATACAAAACAAGTTAATAAGAGCTAGTGTTGACATAACACGAGCATTTTATTTAAGGCAAGAATTTACGACATTGTTTCAGTAGAAAACAAATATTTTTCTAAACAAATTAATTTAGTATTTTAATTATATAGATATTAGGTAACCTTTATCAGCAATACGAAAAAGAATTTGCTGTTGTAGCACCACTACTTAATATTTGGCCAACGTAATCAAGTTTGAAAAAGTACTAAAAGAATGTGGTAGTAACAGAACGAGTTAAATTCTTGGCTATTCGGGAGACGCCGCGACGTTGGCTGAGAGGCCGATGTTTCGCCTGACATGTCGCAGGCTTCCTCAGGGCAGTGACGACATGTCAGGCAATACGTCGGCCTCTCAGCCAACGTCGCGGTGTCTCCCGGATAGCCAAGAATTTATAGAATTGAGCCGCGAAAGGCTACGTGTGCAACAGAACAGAGTTATTACTTCCAAGAAATGTAAATGCACTTACGTTCGTGAATTTCGATCTACTTGGAGAACCTTGGAATGGCACGGGCATCATTAACAAGTACTTAACGAGGGACGAAAAATATCTGAAGCAGCTTCAGTTTCGAGCAGTGGCGAGTCTAATAAACATTCTTGAGTACGCCTTCCGAGTTTCAAGGCCTGATTAAACAACTTAAGACGTGTTGTTTAAGTGTTCAGCGGGTTAATTAAAGATCAAAATGCACGGAATATTACTAATTCTTGGGTTGTATGCCTTGCCGATTTATGATCTCAGTAAGCAAGAAAGAAAAACTAACAAGACGAAATAAATGGAGAGCATATGAGAGAAATATATTAGTAAATATATTGTTTAGTATAACCAAACGTAATTTATAGAACGAGTTTGTACACGCGAAGAGTTTCAAAACACGTTTTTTTTGGTATACGTAGACACATTCAGGGCTCCATTGCATAATTAGAAAGTTGTCAGGCCTTTCAGTTACTTAGTGCAACCTCACGTGCTCAACGCTGGTACGTTAGTAAGTGAGCACTTCCTACCGGAACACTATGAATGGCCACTTGTATAATATGACAAATTCAAAGATATTCCATCCTGCCATAGTGCAGGTCGTCTTTGAATTGGGTGTCAAAAACCATCACAAATGCTTGGTATATTGCGTTCCGGTCGTGAAACTGCTAAATTCTTACATAGAGTTGATTCATAATACATTCTAACAGTTGGATAAGCAACGAATTTAAGGTATACAAACACAAGCAAATTCCAAAATATTGGACAAGGTCGGATAGAACTAAGCAACTATGCATTTCAGGGCCCACTCTATTGTAACACACTTTTCTCTCCTCTCTATAGCTAGTCTATTTTCCGAAGTTTTGCCAATGAGTTTTGATTCATATGCTTATAGAAATAAATGTGAGGTTTGTTTTCCTGAATGTTAGTACACTAAATGTTACTCACATCTTCAATATCTAGAAGTGTATAACTCAACATGAGCTTTACTCTCCACTTATCTGAATGTAAAGCACTCTACGAAACACACTTCAATATATTTGAGTCTTATGCATTTTTATTCAATTGCATGTTGGAAGAGGTAGGACTGCAAATTGTCGTATAATAGAGTAATTCATTTATGCAGTTACGGAATCCAGTTTCGCATTTGAATATTGTTCGTTAGGTGCCACATCCCCCAAAACCGCAATGCCACAAGAGAATCACAAACTAAAATCAAACAAATCTTATGCGGAGTTCGAATTCTTAAACGTACAAAGCTCTGCAGCAGCATTAGTCATCTTTGTTTTGTTGAATATATTTTTGCATAGATCAAATGATTGGGTAAAAACCAAAACGGTATAAATGACATTTTATAAATTTAGAAAAATCTGTTTATGTAAGTCAATATTACTGTAAATTAGTGGTGCTTTGGTTCATCATTAGAATCACGACATTTCAATTGTTCATTAAAACCACAAAAATACATTGCCTCTGAAATATAGCCTATAATAAACACATTTTTCTCAGAATTTACAAAAAATTATTTAAAAAATTATAAAATGTCACTTATGCAGTTTAACGATGTCCCGATTTATTTATTTAATATACAAATACATTTACAGGATAGCTGTAAAACTAAATATATTTATTTGACCTCAAAATAGTATTATTTTTAGTTGTTTGATTAGTACACTTAGCAATTGCTCTACAACCTTGTCAAGAGTGCATGCCCCCCATACTTGATTATGCATTGTCTACTGTCTCTAAGTATCGTAATGCAATCTTCAATCCCTCTTGCACTGTTGTCACGTCGTCCCACTTTCCATTTAACCATCTAATAACATACGAGATCCTAATGTGCGCTTCCTGTCGCCTATGTAGATCACCATGCGCTTTGTCTCGGGTTATCTCAAGTGATATCAAGTTTGGAACTGAAGCAAGCAGTCGCGCCAGTTGTTGCCAGTTCTAGCCCACAGAAGACACGTTGTTTGTTTCGTTAGTCAAACTGAGTGGGACAAGGTCAACAACGAGATCCCCATTACAGGTCCGCGACATCCACCTTAGTGCAGACTCGTTCGATTATAACCTTTTGCCGATTTTTTTAAAGATCCCTTGTTTTGGAATTTATGACACCGAGGTGATATATTCTTTCCCAAGAAGGAAATAATTTCCAGGATATTGTATTTCTTACGTTCACTGTAGACGAGGTTCAGAGTTCACTATAACCTAGTCTTCGTGTGCTTATTTGAACTGTAAGTGAAACGATACCACTGACGTAAATTCACTATACGCAAGCTCACTATAACCGGACTCGACTGTATTCTGCATGTTCACTTTTCGTGCCAGTTGCTCTGAATTTTATATTCACAGATATTCTAGGTATTAATAACTCAAGTATTATTATAACGTACACTTGTTTACAACACATTTGATTAAAAAACATCAAAAAAATCTAAATGATTTTCTGCTTCGTCAAAAAACAAGCAAATATCAACGAACAAAAAAATCATCGGTATGAGCCTCTCCTAAGAAAAAAATAACAACATAGATTTTCGAAATAAACATTTTAGGAAAATTGTAGAAAAGATTAACATTTCGTAAAACTTCAACCTTTCCTTTCAGTATTTATGCCACTCCAATACGTCTGATGACATGCGAGCTACAAATCGTTCGTTTACGCCGGGTTTCCCCAAAGGGCTATTGTTCACATTCGTATCCACCGGGCGGCGCCGTGGAAAGCGGCGTACCCCAAGGCTTCTTCTGCGGGTCCCAGAGTGGGCGTGGCGGCGTCGGCGTCGGCGGCGGCGTGTGTGGAGCTGGGAGCGGCGCGCGCACAAAGCGGCCTCCGTAATGGGATCGTGCGGCCCCCGCTGCGCCTCCGCCTCCGCCTCCGCCTCCGCCGTGCACCTGACCGGGGCGGGCGGGCGAGCGAGCGGCGGGCGAGCGGTGGGCGAGAGCCGCAGGTGGTTCCGGGAGCCTCGGGGCGTGCGCGCGCCGCGCCGCGCCGCTGCCGCCGTCTGCCTTGCGGACGGCGACGCCCGCGGCCGGCGCGCTGCCTAGGCGGCGCCAGACGTCGCGACGCCCACACTCACTGCACACAGTCACACCTACTGCCTCCGTCGGGATTCGAACGCTAGGACCTCACGGTCGGAGGAACTGCAGTAAAGCAGTTTGAAATAATTCATCCTAAATGGATGATAGCAGCCTCAGCAGACGACGGCGCTTGGAGCAGATTGTGGTAGAAGCCTTGAAGAAGGCTGCCGGGTGAATAATATATGAAAGTAAAGAAAACTATACTCGGGGCGAGCGCGCGCCTCGCCGCTGCTGCTGAGGCTGCCTGCCTCGCGGTCGGCGACGTCCGCGGCCGGCGCGCGGCGCCAGACGTCGCGGCGCCCGCGCCCGCTGCACACGGACGCACCTCCTGCCTCCGTCGGGATTCGAACCCTACGACCTGTTTCTAGCTCCACGTATGCCGCACGTGGCCACCGCTCTCTCCGGCGTACAGAAGTAGCCTTGGGGTACTCCGCTTTCCACAACGCTGGCTAGCGAATAAAATGTGAACAATAGTCGATTGGAAAAAACCATCGTAAGTGAAAGTCTCGAACATTGTATGCTGTAGAACGTATTTGTAATGTAGCAATGCTGTAAGAAAATTCTTAACTCAAAAACCATGATTTCCACAATTTTTCCAAAACGTTTGTTTATTTGAGATACTTATTTCTTTTGTAGATCGTGTTTCAAGCCTTGAAGTTTGCAGCTGGGTAGATAATATGAAAGTAAACAAAACTATACATAAGCGTACACTATCTAAATATCGTTGGTCAAATAGTATCTAAAACATCTTCAACTTCAAAAATTTATTCGAAATTCTGACCAATAATAAGAAAGATAATACATGCCAGAGTCGCACCCAAAGATGAGGGAACTCATGGGACGTCAACCCTCTCCCGGAAAACCAAAGAAACAAATTCAAAATATAGCTTTTTCTTATCTTCTTTACTAATAGAAGAACGAATTGTTAAGGCAACAAATATTTACCATAGGTCAATAAATAAGAGTACATTTTAAATTGAGATGAAATTAAACATTTTTAAGGAAATATTAAGTCAGCTAGACCAACAGACCCCCCCTTTCCAGAGACTAATATTGGGTGCGCCTCTGTATGTCGTGAATATCTGTAATTAACCTCTAGGAAGGGCAATTTTTCAGAAAGTGAAGAAACATTTTTTATTCTATCTGTCTGTCGTGAATTACGAACAGTTGTCATTCCCGAACACTAACATACCTGGATCAGTTTCAATCCCCACACTGTTCTAGTTATTGATAATTGACTATTATATACAATAGCTGCAATAGCTCTTAATTTATTTCAATTGGAAGCGGTAGAATATGTGAATTACGATAAAATACGAACAATGTAAAAAAGGGGCATATGAGGAAGTAAAATAATCATCAAGAATTACATATCGTAAGCCTTTCTTTAGGGCATTTGTTGTGGACTTTCGTAATGATGCATCACGATTTCCGAAAACCATTGAGAATATTCTGGGAAAAGAAAGAACGTAATCAGACATACTCCGAAACTCTGAAGTGATTCTCACAAGTACAATAATTGTAAAAAGAGATTCTGGACTGCAATGAGGGCAGGTTGAGGGCTTCTCGGAATCTTATTTTCGTTCAAGTGGTGAAGGAAAGGCACAATACGGGAATCCGAGCAGTTGAGAAATGTTTGGACGTTATTGCAAAAGTGTTCAAAGAAAGACTAATAGGATAGAATCTGTTGAATAGCGATGTTTAAGCCTCTTCTCATATAAAGAATGAACACAGAACATGCCACACTTAGAATGCAAGCAATAGAAGTAAATGTCTGTAAACAGCTGCGTCAGTTGAAGTCTCTCAACCAGCATCTATCGAAATTTGAGAGATAATGTAATCTTCTGCCCCATACGTCACATACAGATTTTTTACTGTTTTTAATTAAATAAATCAAATCAAATCAGAGTGCTCGTATACTTAAATTCAATAATTGGTAACACATTCAACAATGAAATCCGTATTATAATATTTTTGGGTTTTGAATATTTTACTGTAGCTTTGACATTTTCCACAATAGCAAAATCGATAACAAAACGAATTTTCTTGACTCGAGCAACAGTGCTGATGGAAACACGAGAGAGACGGAGAGCCTGTCTGATATGGAAAATAAACAAACTAACTATTTATGGCTTATCTGTCGTTTTCAGGACACCCTTTTTGCAGTTTGCACATTTTCACATTAAAAATTATTCTCACCGCAGGTTCTTTCTTCAACACATTTCTTTCTTTCTTTCTTTCATTAAAACAGAAACAAATGTGAAACTGTAGATCATTAGCAACAATTATAGGTGGAAATCGACCAGACACTTGATGTAAACATATTCATTATTATCAGAATGTATGATCTGTTTTACTGGTGAACTAAATGTTTTTTCCACTGCTGTTAGCAACAATATTAAATAATTTTTGAGTGCTGATTTCAGATCTGGAGTTCGTTTTTCTCGAAGCTATAGTTTTTTTGTAATGGTATATGTGAAAAAGTGTGCTTATTTTTTCTCATTGCTGCGAACAGTTACGTACGCAAAATTTTAGCGATCATAAATTTATTTACGATATTTCTTTTATCTAAAAAACGTGTTCACAATTATTTAGTATTCTTGAAGAGCACATACAAATTACAATGGGTTCCCAACCATTTTTTCTCTGCCGTACCGCTTGAGCAGGCTTTTCATCGACAAGTACCACATTTTTTTTATCTTCATGGCTCACCAATCTAGAAAAAACCTCTAGACTCACCTTCTAGAAATAAAAGATTTAACATTTTTAGTAAAGTAGTTACTTTTAGTATAGTAGTTAATTTTTTTTAATGTTTTCTTGCCTGTGGCCCTCACCTGCCGTGAACGACTAATACAGTAATTCATTTTTTTAAACAGCATGTTTACAAGATATATTATATATTACACTTTATATTACACGGGGATGCTAATCGTTTCCAGTTTGCTGAAGGAGGGTTAAAAAATTATTTCGGTAATTTCCTTTTCAAACGTTTCCGATGGGGGTTCTGTTTACCTAGTTAGAAATTGGTAGCTGAAGGTATTCGAGAAATTTCGTTATAGAATTTTGCGGGTAGATGGGAGAAAGGTACAGCGAACGGAATACCCGGATTGATCTGAATATTTCTAACAGTTGAAGGTAGTAGGTTGAAAATAATGATTTTCAAAATTACCGATACTTTTTTTGCCTACCTTCACAAGATTCCTTGCGTACTTCTAGGGGTATGCGTACCTCAGGTTGGGAATCACTGCATTAGATAAACGACATACTCCAGAAGTGAAAACTGAACGAATGAAGTTAAAATATTTTCACTGCTTCATCAATTCGAAAATGTTCACTGGAATTCAGCTCATAGATTTTTAAGCATGTGGAGCTTGTATTGAAAAATTTCTATTTCACTTATTGGAACAAGTATACATAATTATAAACGGAGGTAGGTAATAATAAAGAACCACTTGGTTAAAGATTTTGGAGTAATACCGTAGATTAAATTGTGGAGTTAGAATGAAAATAAATATACTTAAAGTTTAAACACATGGAAAGAAAATTTTAAAAAAATACTTATTTAAGAGATATACCAAATAAAATATTAGTCTGTGTAAGTAGACCTGATTTTCAATTATTTAATTCAGTATAAAGTGTCAAATCAAGACAGAAAAAAGCAACAATTTTACGATAGCAAATAGTTTGTATTCCTTTGTGCTGAACTGTAATTCATATGTATTAGGAGAATTCACTTTCAACTCACCATCTTAGGCGAAATAGACTCTAAATATCCTCATGACAAACACACGATTTACAATTCCAAACCTTTCTCTTCAGAATCTACATAAAGGATTTCTTGATTGCGCATGTCCACGGTAAATTTACACAACAAAACACTTGCAAAAATGGTGAAACTTGAAAGGACATTACCCTGCTCTCCCGCAATAAAGACTGTCACGAACAGAGGTTGGTAGCACGCGTCTTGTATCCAAAGTGTATTCGGTGTTTGTTCCCTTTTATGTCTCACGAGTGCCATTGATGCACAAAAAGGCGAGCGTGTCTTTTAAAGAATGGTTTCCCCGGGCAGTGATTCCACGACGCAGTCATGTTTAGCACATTTGTCTCGCACCAGAGAAGCATCACATCATTGACGGCAGGTGCCATTGACGTGGGTTTTTCTCGTGTTTGTGTAGCGAGAAATCTGACGTAACCTCCGCGAACCTAATCTGCAGGCTGTGTGACACAAAATAAATATATTTTTTTTATTTTCCAGCACATTTCATACACATGCATTAAACCATTACAATTTTATATTGTATATTATATTTAAGGCATTACACAAACTCGGAATTAAACATAACATGGAAATAAACATTGTTAAACACATTTAAATAAGTTGTTTAATGCATAACGACGATTCTCTTCAGATAACCTCCTTTAAGAACGATTTTCAATTTTGGTAGTTCATTTTCTTTCTTAACTTGCTATTGCATTTTAAAATTTGTAAACAAGTCGAAATGTTGTTCACAATATATTTTATTTTTTCATAAATCCATTCTCACCCACACTTTTTTTACTTTTACATCTACTAAATGTAGAGATACGTTATGCATTAAACTTTATGTCTAAAATCTGGCTTGATTTTGGATTTTTGGATCAAGAATTGGCAGATCAATACACTGCAGCACTGTTTTTGGAAATTTTCAAAATAGGCAAGAATACGCAGAATAAAAAATATCATCTCAAAGGGAATCTGAGCGATCGATTGATGCAATTTTCGTTATTTCAAGTTATTGGTTATTATAAAACATTAAGGAAGTAGCTTTAAAAAATGATTGACATAATAATGTTTAACAAGATACGAATAGAAAACTAGTTTTAGCGATAATAACTAGTGGTTAGGTACTTGAAATCAATTGACTAAAAAGGTTTCCTGTTTATTTTTATGTAGGCGGGTAAGATACACTGGTATATGAAAGACAGATGGAAGCAGAATAGAGAAACAGATGGACCGACAAAAACGCTCTTTGAAAATTGCCGAATTGAGAGAAAATTGCCTAATATCACCCTAGAAACATAAGAGACACCGCCAACTGACCAACAGCAACTTCCATTTCTCGCACCTAGTGTCGAAAATTCTCCAGCGTGTAGACTGCAAGTGCAGTCAGAACCGCTGCAAGTCCAGTCAGAACCGTGGCAAATCTGCGTCTGAGCTGAACTCTGCCGGTCCGGGGCAAAACGACCTCCATTTCCGCGGTGGAGGTAAGAGAGGTAGGGGTAGAGGTAGTAAGAGGTGGGGGAGCGGAGACGATCCTGAAAACATAAGAGACACCCCAACTGTCAATCACAAACGTCAATTTCTCGCACCTAATGTTGAGAATCCTCCAGCGTGTAGACTGCAAGCCCAGTCAGAACCGCTGCAGAGACAGTGGCAAATCTGCCTCTGAGCTGAACTCAGCCGGTGTGAAGAAAGACTTTCGTTGTCTGGTTAAGGGCGGGATAGAGAGGCGATAGAGGGGCCAGAGGCGCAGTGAGGGAGGGGTTCCGGCGCCCAATATCACCTTAGAAATATAAGAGACACCCTAACTATCAATGACGAACTTCCACTTCTCGCACCTAGTGTCAACAATCCTCCAGCGTGTAGACTCCAGGCCAGGTCAGAACCGCTGCAGACACAGTGGCAAATCTGCCTCTGAGCTGAACTCAGGCGGTCCGAGGCAAGACGACCTCCGTCCTCCGTCGGCGAGGGCAGGCGGGGGGCGGGGCCGGCGGAGGGGGCGAGAATGTTACCTGCGCGCGGGAAACGGGCGTAATTACCGCGGCGCGAGACGGCCGTCCGGCGGCGGGGGTGGGGACGGTGGCCCCGGGGCAGCCGGGCTGGGGGGCGGGGGGCGGGGGGCCGGGGGCCGCTGGGGAGGCATCAGGCACCGGGCGGCAAAGGTCGCGCGCAACGATGAATCGCCCACCAGGGAGGCAGCCGCGCCCTCCGCCCGCCCACGCCCCGCGGGCGAAGAGGGCGAGCCGCCGGGCGGACGCCCCGTCTCAAAGAGCAGCGGGACGCCCGATGCCCTCTTACCACACCCTCCACGCCGGACGGAAGGTTCTGCGAGGGGAGGGTGCGTTCAGGAAATCACGTCTGCGAGTTGCTGTTCGTTCAAGAGTTGTTCCTTGAGACTTATGTTGCTTTTCTTGGAATAGCGGAAATTGTATTTATTTATTTTCATAATTAGCGTTCTAGTAATTAAAAGTTTACTGTTTAAGGTCACTTGATGCCCTCTTATCACACCCTCCACGAAGGACAGAACGTTCTACGAGGGAAAGGTGCGTTCAAAAAATCACGTCTGCATGCTGCTGTTCGTCCAGGAGTTGTTCCTTAAGATTTAGGTTGTTTTTTCTTTGAATAGCGGAAGTTGTATTTATTTATTTTCATAATTAGCATTCTATTATTTACAGTTCTACTGTTTAATTTTACTGTTTTACTGTTTAATTCTACTGTTTAATTTGATTCCTCCTTACCACATCCTCCACGACGGACAGAACATTCTACTAGGGAAGGGTGCTTTCAAAAAATCACGTCTGCTCGCTGCTGTTCGTCCAAGACTTCTCCCTTAAGATTTAGATCGCTTTTCTTGGAATAGCGGAAACTGTACTTATTTATTTTTATAATTAACGTTATAGTATTTAAAATTCTGCTGTTTAAGGTTACCTGATTCCCTCTTACCTCACCCTCGACGACGGACAGAACATTCTACTAGGGAAGGGTGCTTTCAAAAAATCACGTCTTCTCGCTGCTGTTCGTCCAAGAGTTGTTCCTTAAGATTTAGGTTGTTTTTCTAGGAATTTGGGAAAGTACTACTTATATATTGGTATAATTAGCGTTCTGGTATTTAAAAACCTACAGTTATAAGGTCGATTTATGGAAGAGCGGGCAGACTCATGTTTTTTGTATTGGTCCTTTCTGACGGTCAAAGGTTCTCCAAGATAATTATGCACATAGAAATTCACGTCTGCATGCTGCTGTTCCATTCGAGAGTTATTCCTTAAGATTTAGGTAGCTTGTCTTGGAATCGGGGAAATATTACTTATTTTTTTAATTATCGTTCTAGTTTTTCGAATTCTACGTTTTAAGGTTGATTTATAAAACAGCGGGCAGACTCACTACGTTTTTTTGCATTGATCCTTTGTAGCGGTCAAGCTTCTCCGAGGGAAGGGTGCATTCAGATATTCACATCTGCTTGCTGTGATTGCGGTTGCGAGTTATTCTTAATGATTTCGATTGTTTTAGTTTGAATAGGGGAAATAATGCAAAATGTTTTTGAAATTAGCATACCACGATTTAAATTTTCGCTATTTTAAGATCGATTTTTCCAAGTATGGCTGGCCTTCATACGTCTTCGCAACGTACCCTTCACTCCAAAGGTTCACCGAGGGAAGGGTAAGTTCAGAAAATTGAGTCTCCTGGCAGGTGTTCATTCGAGACTTATTCAAAATGTTGCAAGTCGCTGTTACTTCCGAGCAATGCTACTTCCAGCAATGTTACTTCCGAGAAAATAGTACTTAATTTTTTTAAGCATTCTGCTATTTAATTTTCCAATATTTTAAGGTAGATTTATGGCAGATCGACCAGAAGCAATTTATGGCAGGATGCGTTCAGAAATTCTCTTCGGCACACTGGTGTTCGTAAGCGAGATATCTCTAAATCCTTAGGTGAGATTGTTTTGATTCTGAAAAATATAACCTATTATTTTTCTCAAACTTAGGTTTTTATTAATTAAGCTTGACTGTTTGAGATAGACTTGTAGATGAAGAGCCGGTGTGCCACTCAAAAGTATCTGAGGAAAGGGTGCGTTCTGCAATTCACATCAGTGCGCTGTTCGAGTTTTTTCTTTCAATATACTCACTTTCTTTGAACTAGCAAAATGTGGCGTCAAGGACGCTGTTAACTGTTTTAAAAGTATATTCATGTGTTGAAAATGTCTTTCATATTTCAATTCTTTCATGCCGAGCATTGTGTAAATATGTTCTTTCAGTATCTGGCATTCAACTTACCAATGAATCGTAGTAGCTGTATCGGTGTACTCCCGTAAAGGTTCTCAACACCCAATGGCTGTTATCTCTATACGAGATACGAACTAGTCTTATTGGAATTTCAAAATAATCGCCGTAACAAATACTTGAAGGTTTCGACGCCAATAGTTAAATTTTAGTTCAGCTATATTTTTACACTTTTTTGGTAATATGCATAAGAATGCAGTTACCACAAATGCTAAATGCAGTCATCCCCAATTAGTTCCGAAAGTTCAATCGAACATCTTTTACAACTATAATTGAGTATTCCCCTGGATTTCCTTAAAAAGTCGATATTTCTCTCTTGTAACTTTTTGATAAGATTAAAACTTCACCAACGCAGTCCAATTTATGTTCACTTCTCTTTATGTAATTGCCCTTCTAATCGTTTTGTATGAGAATCTAGCGTTCACATTCATTTGTCACATTCATTTGAAAATCAGTATTTGCACACATATGTAAGAAAGTATAAGGGCGAAGTCGAATATAACGTTCATTAATTCCCTAGTATTACTCACAGTTTTGTTTTCTACATATTCATTTGAAATTCGTCATGTTCAATACGTTCTGAGGCAATACTGTTCATTGGTGTTTGAAAATTTATTTTTTAAATACGATAATAATTTGACACTAAATTGAAATCAAACTGCAGCGCAATTTACTTGGTTATTCGGTTGTTTATTTCAAGATGTCAACATCAATGTTACCAACGTCGCGAAAGAAAATTGTGGCGTATTAAGTAAAAAATGTCTTTGGGTTCTGGTATTTAATGAACCTCACCTACATAAATCGATTTAGGAGGAGCTGGTTTAATTCCTGGCATTAGCACTAAGACTGCAGCGCCAAAACACGTATTGATGACCTCTATAGCTAAGCATATCGAGAACGTAGGGTACGTTCAGAAACTCTTATTTGCCTGGTGCTATTTTCGCAAAAGATATTCTCAAAGCCTTTCTTTGACTTGAGGAAATAATTTTCCTTTATTTATTACGTTTACGTTTCGTTCTTATATTTTGAGTTTGTCTATATTCATTTGTTTTTTTATACCATATAATAATCTGTGTGGCTCGAGGAGCGAACTGAAATATTCACGTCTGTAAACGTGTTGAACTCCCGCCGCCTCATTCTCTTTCATTCTGAAAAACCTACATATGTTCATTATATTTGTACTCTTTAGATATGTTAAGTATCTTATAGACAACGTTTCGTGCAGCAGTTTTAACAGTCAGTTTTTGTGTAGCTCTAATATGCGTAGTAAATTAAAAGGAAATACGAAGAATGGTGTAGATGTCTGAAGTGTATTTCACGTCTAAAGTTTCGTTTTAATACCTTCAACAGCTATAACGTTCGGTGTGGAGGGTAAGTTCAAACACTACATACAATACGAAGTAACGTGAATATTTTAAGAAACTCACTCGTTACTAGTGCATCACAACATTATTATGAATTACTCTTCTTTTATTCCGAAGGCACCTTAAAATAACAAATAAACTTAATTAAATAGGATTTGTTCAAAGAATAAACGAGAAGTTCTACATGCACTTACTACATTTTCTAGTGACACGACAGCGACTTGCGTAAGTCCGATTGTAAATACGGATCTGTAGAAATTTTGTGTGAGTTTTCGTGCAATTTGTATTATAAATATGGCTTTCGACAATATACTTCTTAAATAGTTAGAATTGGTCCAGGGCAGTGTTACCTAACGAGCGAATTACAGGACGGTTCTCGAAAATAAGTGAGTTTTGGAATTAAATGCTAGAAAATGAAAAACCTACACAACTTTCATTGTTTTTGAACGTTAATAGCGACCAGTACACGTCTATTCTCATTCTCTTACACTCTCCCTCTCATTCTCTCTCCTCTCATTCTCCTTCTCTCCCTCTCATTCTCTCTCTCCCTCTGATTCTCTATATCTCTCTCTCACACACCACACCACACACACAGACACACACACACAGACACATCATCACAGCCACAACACAGACACACACAGACACAACACACAGCACACACACACAGACAAACACACACCACAACACACAACGACATTGCTAGCAAGATGAACTAGGGAGTGACATTGAAGGTTTGGGCCTGTAAGTGGGCCCCAGACGAAAAATGGGCCAGCGTATTAAAAGTCCCTGTTGGGTGTTGCGCCCTGAGGAAGGTACCCCCGCCGAAAGTTCCCGCCGCAGCCGACAGTTTGCGCTGCGGCTGCGCTTTGATCGTCGCCCGCGACGCCGCTCACTAACTCACCCCGAGAGTCGTTTTGCTCACCGAGATGAGCCGTTCGTACATCACCGCGGCCCTTCTCGTTCTGGAGCGCTTGCGGCAGTGAACACAGCGCCGGAATACGTAAATGTAACTGTAAATGAGGCTGGACTTTGCAAATCCGCGGATTCAACAATCTGGGATCAGAGCTAGAGCGATTAGGAGCGAAGATCAGCACACACAATGATTCGTTTAATTGATTGATGTTTTCAGGCGCATCAGCTGGTATGGCCATTACTCTCATAAGTATAGTGCATTTTTCGGAGAAAGGTAATCTGTACCCGCTGGATTGTGAGATCTAGTGCCGACGTACAGGTTGAGATATGGGATTTTTTCCCAAGCAATATCTCTCACCAACGAGCCACCTCCCCAGCCAGGACGACAACTAATCTCCCGACATGTGTAGTAGGGTAGTCTACTGAAGTGTGTAAGTAACGGTTGAGGATAGGACAAGTTTGATACGGAAGTATCGAGAGTGGTTCGTGGCTCGTTCGTTAGGGGAGTGGCATGGCATTCGCCTGGTATTGATCGGAGGAACGACGGAAAATTACCAATCAGAGCATCCAGCCGCTTGAATACACATCCAGATACTGACTGAACTCGACCAAGCTCTCTAGCTAGAGTCGCAAACCCTGAAACTCTAGGACCTCGCGGTCAGAGGCACTGCAGTGACATCAGCTGATGTTCTGACACGCGTAAGCTGGCTCTCGGGAGCCGAGTGATGGGTGGGCCTCTGGGCCCCCCCCCCTTGGGGACCGCGCTCGACGCCCATCTCGGACGCAACGGAGCGACGGCGATGGGGGCGGCGGCAGCGAGGCCGGGCACGGACACGCGGCAGCCATTACGGCCCCAATCGGCGCGCTCATCACGGTTCACGCGAGCGCGCGGGCGGGCGCGCACTGCGCGGCGACGGAAGGGGCGGGAAGGGGGCGGGGCGGTGTGGACGCAATGTGCTCGCCGGGGCGGAGGCGGAGCGTGTGTTTGGTTGCGGGGCGGCGGGGGCGGCGGGGGCGGGCGGGGGGGCGGGGGCGGCGGGGCGCGGCGGGGCGGCGGGGGCGGCGGGGCGGCGAGGGGCGGCGGGGCGGCGGGGGGCGGGGGCGGCGGGGTGGCGGGGGCGGCGGGGCGGTGCGGGGCGGGCGGGGGCGGCGGGGCGGCGGGGCGGCGGGGCGGCGGGGGCGGGGGGGCGGGGGGCGGCGGGGCGGCGGGGCGGGGCGGGCGGGGGGGCGGGGGCGGGCTGGGGGCGGAACGGGGGCGGAGGAGGCGGCGGCTGAAGAGGGGTCGGCGCGGCGTGGACAAGGGGCGGCGGGGCGGGGCGGGGGTGGACGAAGGCAGGGGCAGCGGCGGAGCGGTGGCAGGAGCGGCACTGGGAGCTGCGGCGGAATGCCAAGCGGGGGCGGAGGCCGGTGGAAAGATGCGGAGGCGACCGCCCCGCCGCGCCACTGCACAGTGGGCTTGCGACGTAAGGATACCGTTGGGTAGAACAAGGCAGACTGTTCTTAGCAGGGAGGCTTACTGGTCGGGTCTTGACAGTGTCGGATTTTCGACACTAGCCACATGGCTGCTTGGAGTTCAATCACTGTCTACAGGAGAATTCTAGCGGCCGGATGTTCTGATAGGTAGCTTTGCGTGGTTATACTGAACAATAACAGGCGAATGCTAAGGCAGTACCCTAATAAACGGGCCATGGACTATTCTTTGTCGTATTGGAACCACAATTTACTGACAAGTCTGCCTGTGTATGTTCTCATAAGAAAGCATTTGGCCGATTATATTCACACATGAATAAAAAACAATGTTTGGTGTTGATGCTGTCTTGTTTTCATCCCACTGCGTGAAGCCAGACGCTCTCATAAAGACAAATGTATGATAATGGAAAAGGTACTCCTTGGTAGTTAATCTTATTATCAGCTGCGTTGTGAAAATTAAACTATATTTAAACTATACTATATTTTCCTATAGGAACACAGATATTCAAAATCAAGTTTTTGACATTTTAGGTTACTTGTGAGTAGAAATGCTTTCTAAGACAACTTTTTAGTATTCAAATGCTTCGCTTTTATACATAGGTAGTAATTTCAGGGCGTTAGGGCTATAATTACTCCCTGATTTGTTATTGATTAGTTAATACATCTTTGATATGGTGATGAAATGATGTCCTTGCGGGCCACCTAGGGACGTGCCATTTCACTATTCGCGGATATTTTCCTAGAGAGTTGACATCAACATTTTTTCAATGTTCCAAAACATGAACAATCCGCTAAAAATACAAACTAAAGTGAATAAATGGGTTCGTAGAAGGTTCCAGAAATGCTATCACTCAGAAAAAATACACATTTTTGTAAAAAAGTAACACCTCAAAAATGAGGGCGAGAAGAGAATTATCTTTCGCGACATGTCGGGACGCGAGATTTCCATGTGTAGTCAGTCTTAAACACTGTTCTGAAAAACACGTATAATATATTGCTATTTCGAAAACTGTTGAAAAATATTCTATACTGGGAGAATAATAATAAATCCATGTATTTAAAAAATACTATTCCTGTACACTGATTACACAGGCACACAAAATGTTGTCACACCCGAAGACTTGACACTTTTTCTCTATTTGCGCCGACGCGCTGAATCTCAATCTGATGACAGAATTGCGCCATCACCCTCAAGTTTTTCGCGATTAAAAAAACTGAAAGGTGGTGCCGCAATATTGGCTTCGTTTGCGAGTTTTACGCATCGACATGCATAGAGACACATGAGTCAAGTCTTTGAGTTTGATAACTTCTTTTATTTAATGTGCCTGTGTTATTATTGATTAGATTACTTTAATCAGTTATTTTCAACTAAATTTTAATTTATATTTGAAGGTAGAATATTATGTTAAAACACTCAACTTAAATATTAAACATAACTTTTACAAGGACTGAATTGAAATTTGTAAATACGATAGTGAACTTTAAAATACTTTGTTGATAATTTTCCTAACGCCAAAAAAATTGAAAAACCAAGAAAATAGTTATTAATCAGTTATATTAAAATAAATTAAACTAAAACTACTAAATAATACTATTACTGTAAAATATGACTAACTACTGCTATAAACTACTTTCAGAAAACTATAACTTCTAAGAGAATGAAATAGCATCAGATGAAAAAGAGATAGCTTTGATATTAGTACTAAAAATCAGGCACTATGGCCTGAGCCTCGCCATTAATAAAGACATTATTATTTATTATTATTATTAAAAATTTGGAAGATTCTTTATGCATAGTTTCTCCAAAATATACGCCAAAATTTAGAATATTTACACAGGATGGAATGAAGCTTTGAAGATCGTTCCATTCTACCTTCAACAAGTTGAATTTTTTCTTCATTACAATCTTCTATTTACATCCCTTTTAAGAAATACTTAAGACGAAGTATTTTGATGAACGAACAATGATAAAAGGGAATTAAAAAAACAAAGCGGATAGAAAATTAAAGGATAAAACACATGGGAAAAGAGTAAATTCAGATGAACTTGAACCATTGGCGTGTGTAAGGGGGGTAGAGGACGCCATAAATGGATAAAGTAAGGTGGAACCGGAATAGGTAAAATAAGGTACCAGTTACGTTCACAATTTCAGGAATACCTTGCAAGTTAATTCGCCAACCTCCACCGCCGCATTTTTTTGCTCTATGGTCCCATTTGGTGCTCAGTGTTGAAGTGCACCAGTTGTACGAGAGAATCCAAGATATCTAGAGGTGGTAGAAAAAGAAACAGGATTAATGAAAACGGCAGAATAAGACGCACCCAAAACGAGGGAACGGCAAGAAAACCCAGAGATAGAAGGTCTGGTTAGGTTAAGACAATGATCACTTCGGTTTTCGGGACGCGTCAACGGGGCGATGGTAATTGTTGTCGTAAGTGTAGTTAATGTCTTATCATGGAAGATAGCGGAGCTCTTCCCTCGGTAGATGGTGAGATCTAGCGACAACCTACACGTCGGCTTATGAGGTCTTTTACATCGTGTATCTATCTCGCCCTATAGCGGGCACCACCCCAGCTGGCTGAAGCTCTAAGATCCTGACAGATGTCCTGACATGACAGATAGCTAAGTGCATGCAAGTCGAAGGGTTTCTCTAGTATTTACCAGAGAAACCACATTAAATTACCGATCGGATCAGCCAGACGCTCAAAAATTCTCTACCCGACAACGATTCAATTAAATCCCGCTATATAGCTAAAGACTAAAATCATGTCACGCACCGTCGAGACTCGAACTCTTGGAAATTGCAGCCACAGGCACTGCGGTGTTATCAATTGACACCTTCAACCACTTCAAACAGTGACGCCTTCAGCCACCTCTCACTATCATATTTTGCACAATATTACAAAAAACAAATAAATCTGACTCTCCAGGATAGAATACAACTGAGTCTTGGAGAGAGAAATGTGTTGCGTAGTCATTAGTGGTCTGTACGCAAATTGTATTATTATTAAAAATAATAATATGACTATTAATAATAATAATAAGAATAATAAGAATAATAAATCTGTATAATTTGGAAATGGCGTGGTATACGTCCTCGATATATGCAACATTGAATTGAATTTGCCTTATTTTTACGTGCGCCAATATTTCATTCCTTTTCCTTGTCCTATTTCTACCCTTTCACATACAACACACATACATTACACTACATTTAACCACCACATACCAGGGAGCTATAAAAAACATGCAGTAACATTTAGGGGAATAATGTTCTTAGCCGTTTTGGCGCACCGGAAGCACGTTCCAAATAAAGTGAACCGAGTCCCTACAGTAGCTAGAATATTTTACCTAGCTTTCTATGCTGGTGGAGTTGCTCAACAGCTTGTCTTGGAGAGTTCTAAAAGTCGTGCTCTGATCGGTGATTGTCCGCTTTTGGTCAGATTAAGACAGCGAAATACCATAAGCAATAACACCAAACAAGATGGGATGAAAGTTCGCGCACACATTTTAATTCTTCTTCCTGTCCTCGCGCTCTCTTATCCATACACACTTACTTGCATTACACTGTCAGACATTCAGGAGACAATTGCAGTATATAACCCTTCGACCCAACTAAGGACGTGTCATGATGATGGAAATGCCTTGGATCGTGAAGAAACTCCGGAAATACAAAAAAGTATCAGGCAAAGACGGTTTAAATTTTCTTGCTCTCGTAGGTACCATTCTCAGATTCAGTTTTGAAATGACTAAAGTTTGCGAGTGGAGTCACCATTCTGCATCATGGAATTGCACATACGTTAGTTTTCTCTTTTCAACTTTTTTCTGTAACAGTCGCATTGCAAGTGGGGGGGAGGGGGAGAAGGATCAAGGTCAACGACGGTTCCATCCAAGATTTTTTTTTCTCGCCTTTCTTTAATTTAACGAACTCCGTATTCATCGTTTTAATCTCTATGGTCTCAAATCTTTACATTCTTTTTTCTCAAATCATACGGCTTAATTTCAAAACCACCGTTAACTATGAAAAAAATAAGCCCGCACCCTTTTTCTGAGCCCTTTACAACACCTCTTCCTTCCATCACCCCTTCCTGCTAGGCCAAAATTCATGTAATTGATAACCAGTGGAGTTCTCTCTTCAGGTATAAAATAGGTTGAGTTAGTTATTTGCAAGTTCGCTCGGTGCTTCTTGAGTTTTATATGCTAAAAAATTGTTTTCTAGCTGGTATTTTTGGTTGCATTGTTTGTAACCATTTCCATTTCAAACCTGTAAGTATTTATCCACTAGTTTGGGTAAAATAAATTAAACCTTTACTGAGATGCTTACACAAAATAAATTCGAAATCGTCTCATGAGTAATCACTTGCGACAATACAACTTTATACAAAAACTGCCCTTAACTATGTCGAAATCATTATTTAGTATTTAATGATGTATAGAACAGTTGTGGAATCGCAGAAACATATCAATGTTTAACTAGTTCTTCAAACAAAGAAAATTATGATCCAGATGCGTCAATGGCAAGAAGCACCATAAATACAGGAATAGTTCGATATCACCTTTTCAAACTCAAAAACTAAAATATTTCACTCCAAACTAGACAAAATTGATTGTAATATATATTTTAAAATTCAGTTAAAATTAGTTTTGAATATATAACATTATTTCCATTATTGTGCGATTTCTTTTAGGAAACGTAGACTTACGATTGGTGTTCTTTGATATGGGAATATATGGAATCGATTGTTAATTCATGCAAGAGTTCAGGACTGTTTGCAAAACATTAAGGGGAGAAGGTACCCCTGTATCTCCCGTGTTAAATTTGCGCAGTATTGTTCGAATAAATTTATCAGTAAATCGTTAACTAGAAGATTATGAAATTACGCCAACTGAAGGTACATCCTTTGGTTTATTTGCGACATTAAGTTGATTTAAACGTAATTAGAATTTTTTCATTATAACATCTTGCTTATTGTTTGCAGTATTTTTGCACAAAACATTTTTAAATATTTTTTTATTAGTAAAGGATTGTTTATTATAAAAAATGCTCAATTTTATTTCCCATACTATAAATCATGGTATCTGTAAATTAATAAATAATTGTGAATAATAGTTTCGCTGAGAAAATGAACAATTAATTAATAATGTTAATTCTCGAAACAAAATTATATAAAATCTGTAACTTACAATTACTAACTAGAAATTGTCCTGCTTCGTATTCTGGATCATGTTCTTCAGCGGATAAAAGCATGCTACCAACATTTAAGAAGAGCATTTTCAATAAATCATTGACATCCAAACATGCTTACAAAATTAGAAAAAATAGCCAAATAATTGTATGAAGTGTCAAAAAGGGTGCGTTGCTCACGCGTACACGGACAGTTTAAATAAGAATTAAAAAGACATCCAGATCATATTACTTACATCTAAATATATCAAAAATCTTTCAGCGATAGAACCGCGCCATCTACCTGCCAACATTCTATAACATTAGAACACACGTGAGTTTCTTTGACACGCCCCTACCGTAAGGCGTTTGCTGGTAAAATCTCGCTACTACTAACCGTGGTACTTCGCCACTCTTACAACTCCCCATCGGGAATGAAACAGGTGTCATCAGCTGGATACGGCTCATTCATCTGGCCACGCATCGGAGTGATATCAATGACATGCTCTTACATAAGGTATAGGGTTGGCTGTACAATTGCGGGGGGCGGGGGGTACCTTTGTGGTGGAACCTTACGGCGTAGCTCTATATTCCTCTGAGGGAAAAGAGTCGTCAGCTTGACCGGCTCGCGAACGACAACCACAAGACCTGGCAAACGTGTCATCTGAGAATGAACTTTCAAGAGAAGCTCTAGCCGTAAGCCATTGGCTGCGTCCTCTAGGTGGTACCTCACCGTGGCTCTTATAACTCCCTATTGGGGATGAAGTAAGGAGTCGTGCAGCTGGGGACGGGCCGCAAACAGCAAGTGCGACGGACAGACCCGCAAACCGGTGCATCTCACGCGTCGCTTCGCCGACTGACGGATATTCCCGCATCAACAAGACGGACCGTATCACAAGACGGCACGGCATCACAAGACGGACCGGCATCAAAAAGACGGACCGGCAGAACAATGAGGATCGGCATGAACAAGACGGACGGCAATCAACAAGAAGACGACATACAGAAGGACCGACATCAACAAGAAGGGACCGGCAAATCAACAAAGACGGACACCGCATCATCACAAGACGGACCGGCATCAACAAGACGGACCGGCGTCACACGGACGGACGGCGGCGTACGAGACGGACCGGCGGCAAACAAGAAACGGCCGGCATCAACAAGACGGACCGATCACAAGACGGGTCTGAGGCAAACGAGACGGACCGGCATCAACAAACGACCGGACCCACAACAGCGAGCGGCAGCATCTGGAGCGCGTCGGTTTCGGCGAGCGACCGTGCGGGCGAGCGGGCGAGAACATTCGTGCCGCGCGGCGGTCCCCGACCCCGGACGACGGCGCGCGGGCGACGGGGGCGAGGGCGCGGGGCGGGGGTGGGCGGGGCGAGCGAGAGCACGAGCGGAGCGCAGACCGCGCGTCTGTTCGGCCCGATTCCCACGGACCGACCGACCGCCCCTGCCCGCGCCCAGCGCCGCTCGCTTCCCATAATGGCACTCGAAGCTCTCGCCGCTGCCGCCGCCGCTCACTCGCGCTCTCGTTACAAAACAAGCGGCGCTTATCGAGGGACGCCGGTGCCGCGGAAGAACCAGAGTTGCGCCCGCCTTCCACGCGGCCGCACCAAGCGCGAAACGGGACAAAAGGCAGGAGGAGGGGCGGTGGAGCGAGGGGATGTTGCGGCGGCGATGGTGTGACGGTAGCGTACCGGACTGTTATACCAGCTCGCTGTTCAAACCGAACGTGATTTTTTTGGGCGACAACAAATCCTTCGTACGGCCTTCCTCGGAGGGAAGTAAAAGCCGGCTGTCCATGTTGGTTAGATTTACTGCATTGTAAAAGATCCTCAAAGCCTAATTGGACGCCTCTGAGACTAAATTTCAAAATCGTATGTTCTCGCCCAAGAAATACCGTCCGTTTTCTCTGCTCGTTGATGAAAGAGCGTAGCGAATATTTGCGTTGGTCAGACGGAAGAGCGGACCTGTGGCCGAGGTCTTCGC
>BOPP01000215.1:646000-665743 GCA_017312745.1 Gryllus bimaculatus
GGGCAGCGGCGCGTCGGTCGTGTCCGTGGGAATCGGGCCCGAACAGACGCGCGGTCGTGCGCTCCGCTCGTGCTCTCGCTCGCCCGCCCCACCCCCGCCCCGCGCCCTCGCCCCGTCGCCCGCGCGCGTTCCGGGGTTCGGGGACCGCCCGCGCGGGCACAGAATGTTCTTCGCCCGCTCGCCCGCACGGTCGCTCGCCGAAACCGACGCGCTCCAGATGCTGCCGGCTCGTCTTGTTGATGCGGTCCGTCTTGTTGATGCCGGTCCGTCTCGTTGCTCAGACCCGTCTTGTGATCCGGTCCGTCTTGTTGATGCCGGACCGTTCTTGTATTGCCGCCGTCCGTCTCGTACTGCCGGTCCGTCCGTGTGACGCCGGTCCGTTTGTTGATGCCGGTCCGTCTTGTGAGATGGCCGGTTCCGTCTTGTTGATTGCCGGTCCTTCTTGTTGATGTTCGGTCCTTCTGTATGTCGGTCTTCTTGTTGATCTGCCGTCCGTCTTGTTCATGCGATCCTCATTGTTCTGCCGGTCCGTCTTTTTGATGCCGGTCCGTCTTGTTGATGCCGTGCCGTCTTGTGATGACGGTCGTCTTGTTGATGCGGGTATATCCGTCAGTCGCGCGAAGCGACGCGTTGTAGATGCACCGGTTTGCGGGTCTGTTCCGTCGCACTTGCTGTTTGCGGCCCGTCCCAGCTGACGACTCCTTACTTCATCCCCAATAGGGAGTTATAAGAGGCCACGGTGAGGTACCACCTAGAGGCGCAGCCAATGGCTTACGGCTAGAGCTTCTCTGAGAAGTCATTCTCCAGATGACCGTTTGCCAGGTCTTGTGGTTGTCGTTCGCGAGCCGGTCATAGCTGACGACTCTTTTCCCTACAGAGGATATAGAGCTACGCCGTTAAGGTTCCCCACAAGGTATCCCCGCCCCCCGCGCCAATTGTACAGCCAACCCTTATACCTTATGTAAGAGCATGTCATTGATATCAAGTCTCCGATGCGTGGCCAGATGAATGAGCCGTTCCAGCTGATGACACCTGTCTTCATTCCGATTGGGGAGTTTAGAGAGTGGCAAAAGTACACGGTTAGTAGTAAGCGAGATTTTACCAGCAAACGCCTACGGTTAGGGGCGTGTCAAAAAACTCACGGTGTTCTAATGTTATAGAATGTCTGGCATGGTGAGATGGCGCGTTCTATCGCTGAAAGATTTTTGATATATTTAGATGTAAGTAATATGATCTGGATGTCTTTTTAATTCTTATTTAAACTGTTCGTGTACGCGTGAGCAAGCACCCTTTTGAACACTTCATCAATTATTTGGCTATTTTTTCTAATTTTGTAAGCATGTTTGGATGTCCAAATTGAAGTTATTGAAAATCTCTTCTTAAATGTTGGTAGCATGCTTTTTATCCGCTGAAGAACCTGATCCAGAATACGAAGCAGGCAATGTTCTAGTTAAGTAAATTGTAAGTTACAAGATTTACTATAATTTTGTTTCGAGAATGTAACATTATTAATTAATCTGTTCATTTTCTCAGCGAAACTATTATTCACACATATTTATTAATTTACAGGATATCATGATTTATAGTATGGAAATAAATGGACATTTTTTATAATAAACATCCTTTTACTAATAAAAAAATATTTAAAAATGTTTTGTGCAAAATAACTGCAAACATAACGCAAATGTATACTAATGAAAAAATTCTATTACGTTTTAAATCAACTTCAATGTCCAAATAATACCAAAGGATGATACCTTCAAGTAGGCGTAATTCATAATCTTCTAGTTAACGATTTACTGAAAATTTTCAACAATACTGGCAAATTTAACACGGGAGTATACAGGGTACCTTCTCCCCTTAATGTTTTGCAACATCCTGAACTCTTGCATGAATTAACAATCGCATTCCAATATATTCCATATCAAAGAACACCAATCGGTAGTCTACGTTGTCCTAAAAGAAATCGCAATATAATGGAAATAATGTTATATATTCAAAACAATTTTAACTGAATTTAAAAATATATTACAATCAATTTGTGCTAGTTTGAGTGAAAATATTTTCAGTTTTTGAGTTTGAGAAGGCATATGCGAACATATTCTGTATTATGGTGCTTCTTGCATTGACGCATCTGGACTCATATTTTCTTTGTTTGAAGAACTAGTTAAACATTGATATGTTTCTGCGATCCCAACTGTTCTATACATCATTAAATACTAAAATAAGATTTCGACATAGTTAAGGGCAGTTTTGTATAAAGGTTTTGTCCAAGTGATTACTCATGAGGACGATTTCGAATTTATTTTGTGTAAGCATCTCGTAAAGGTTTAAATTTATTTACCCAAACTATGGATAAATACTTTACAGGTTTGAAATGGAAATGGTTACAAACAATGCAACAAAAATACCAGCTAGAAAAACATTTTAGCATATAAAACTCAAAAGCACCGAGGAACTTGCAAATAACTAAACTCAACCTATTTTATACCTGAGAGAGAATCTCCACTGGTTATCAATTACATGAATTTTAGGCTTAGCAGGAAGGGTGTGATGGGAAGGAAGAGGTGTTGTAAAGGGCTCAGAAAAAGGGTGCGGGCTAATTTTTTTATAGTTACGTGTTTTGAAATTAAGCCCGTATGATTTGAGAAAAAGGAATGTAAAGATTGAACCATAGAGATCTAAACGATGAATACGGAGTTCGTTAATTAAAGAAAGGCGGAGAAAAAAAAATCTTTGATGGATCCGTCGTTGACCCTTGATCCCTCTCTCCCCCCACTGCAATGCGACTGTTAACAGAAAAAAGTTGAAAAGAGAAAATAGTATGTAAGCTATCCATATGCAGAATGGTGACTCCATCGCAAACTTTAGTCATTTCAAAACTGATCTGAGAATGGTCACCTACAAGAGCAAGAAAATTTAAACCGTCTTGCCTGATACTTTTTTGTATTCCGGAGTTTCTTCCGATCCAGGCATTTCCATCATCATGACACGTCCTAGTTGGGTCAAGGTTTATACTGCAATTGGTCTCCTGACATGTCTGACAGTGTAATGCAAGTAATGTGTATGGATAAAGAGAGGCGAGGCAGGAAGAAGAATTAAAATGTGTGCGCGAACTTCATCCCATTTGTTTGGGTATTGCTATGGTATTCGCCTGGTATTAATCTGACCAAACAGCGGACAATCACCGATCAGAGCAGCCGACTTTAGAACTCCCCACAGACAAGCTGTTGAGCAACTCACCAGCAAGAAAGCTAGGTAAAATATTCTAGCTACTGTAGGGACTCGGTTCATTATTTGAACAGTGCTTCCGGGCGCAAAACGGCTAAGAACATTATTCCCCTAATGTACTGCATGTTTTTATAGCTCCTGTATGTGTGTTAATTGTAGTGTATGTATGTGTGTGTATGTGAAGGGTAGAAATAGGACAAGGAAAAGGAATGAATATATGGCGCGCGGTTCGTCTGTGTCGTTTGTTAGGATTTACTGCTCCGCGCATTCAACTGGTGTGATGGAGAATCACGAAAAACTACGCATCGAGCACCGCCACTAAATTCTCCATAGACAGGGACTGAACTTGACCAAGCTGACAAGCTAGTGTCGAGAAATCCTGCAACTGTTCGGGAACCAACTCTAGAACGCCAGTCAGATGCAAGCAGTGACATTCAGGAGAACGTCCTTAATCGTCCATCCAGGTACTAATTTCCATCCAGTATATGGCGCTACAAAAAATCACCCACCGTCAAGACTGGAACATTGGCCATCCCATTCAGAATCACAGAACGCTGGTTCGAACTAACTCACCATCATCTCTTGTCTCGTGTATGTCTCCCCTTAACGCCCCTCCCACCGCTTTCCTTCAGCCGGGACCATCGCGTCGCGCAGGCGGCGCGCGGACGTCGTTTTCCGGAAAAATGGCGCGCGAGTGCCTAACGAACGCCATCTGCTATCGACGACAGATAGCGCCGTTGACGTACCGACTCAACTAATCTCTGGCCGGGCGACGACACAGCGCCCAGCGAGCGAATCCGGTCGGATTGAATGCGAAAGGTGCAAGCAGCAAGATTGAAAACGTTGTTGTTTGTTGGATTGAGATTTTCATAATGTGGTCAAAATTTTTAGCAGTTTGAGTTCATTACCGTCAGAAACATGTTTAAGTTATCGATGTATTCATAAATATCAAAAATCATTTATTATACTCCATCACCGTGCCATCATCATGCTAACTTCGTCTACGTGTTCATTTGTTTTGTCGTTTGTTTGGCAATCGGTACGGTGATCTTGATGGGGGATTGATCGATGAAATCAGGAAATGGTTGAGGAATGAATTACTATTTAATTTCTCATACACTTAATGGAAACTGCACTTCTCCTAATTTCCGGTTGCTTATAGAAACAGTTTTTCATAGCTTTCTAGAATTGTAATCACAGATTAGCTGAATTGTATTTCATGTACAAGAGAAAGAGTTGTGTAAACTTTACGACAATGCACTATAGCGGAAATTCAAGAAATCCAAAAATCGTTATTTCTAGTCCATCTACAGTACGTATTCCTAATGAAACTGGGTAAGCAAACAAAACTAATTAAAAGACGAGTTTGCCAAATTTCTGAAACAATACAATCACTAATTCATGTAAACAATTATTAAATATGTTCTGAAAATAAAATTAATATGTACTAATACATATACAGTGTAATGATATGTGGATTGTGGGAAGGATAATTCTATCACACCATATATTAAAATATAATCTACCTCATGCATTAATACAATAAATGAGAACATCCTTTGCTTACAAGAAGTGATGCGTTTAGTGCAAACCAATTGACGGGAAAATCATGGAAAACACTGCGATGGAGCAGCCAGCGTATAACTATCTCCAGTAACAGAGGCTGCCATTCGAACTACATAGTCCTAATGTTAAAACTTCCTGCCACCGCCGGGCTTCAAACCCCAGGTACCTCCATCCAGGAGCACAGCATGACTCCAATGATACCCCTGGCCACTTAAGACCGTGAAATTAGATAAAGTACTAATAAAAATGTAGTTAACTCGATATATAAGTATTTTTTATGCAAGTTTTGCTTGAAATGTTTTCAGTTTAGAGTATAAGAAAGGCCATAAATATTTGGGAACATACTCTCATTCTGGTTGGAAACTTTTTTCCACGGATTCATTAAAAAAAAGACCCTTGTAAATAAGAAGATTTTCCACCAAAAGGCCCCAGTCCAACCATTGTTAGGTATGTTTTTACTTTTCCGGGGGAAATAAACTTTTTTTGGGGTTTTTTTTTTTCCCCCCCAAAAAAAAAAAAAAACTTTTTTTTTTGGGGTTTCCCTTTTTCTACAATTGGGACCAAGATTTTTTGACTTAACATATTAATGAGTCTGGTGTTTTCTTGTTGATGCCGGTCCGTCTTGTTGATGCCGGTCCGTCTTGTTGATGCCGGTCCGTCTTGTTGATGGCAATCCGTCTTGTTGATGCCAGTCTGCCTTGTTGCTGCCAGTTGGTCTTCTTGATGCCGGTCGGTCTTATGCCTGCTGGTCGGTCTTGCTGCTACCGTCTGCAAGCCAATCATGCCGCTGACGCATGCCTCACATGCAATACGGAGGTATAGATCCACATGGCAGGGCGTACCACCACTGGCAGCGGCGAGCGTAATAACCAAGACGCCCATTTGTCCGGGCTTTGGGGACTACTTGTGCGGGTCCAAACGTCCGCCCGTCCGCTTGCTTGTCCGTCTATCCGTCCGTCGGCCGAAACGACGCGCTGCAGATGCACCGGTTGCCGGCCGGTTGGTTGGACTTGCTGCTGTTTACGGGCCAGTCCCAGACGACTCCTCACTCATTCTCAATAGGGAGTTATAGAGGCACGGATGAGGTACCACCTAGAGTAGCAGCCAATGTCTTACGGCTAGAGCTTCTCTGAGAAGTCATTCTCCAGATGAGCACCGTTTGCCAGTGGTCTTGTGGTTGTCGTTCGCGAGCCGGTCATAGCTGACGACTCTTTCTCTACAGACGATATAGAGCTACGCGTAAGGTTCCACCACAGGTAGCGCCAATCCTAGCAGCCAACGCCTTATACCTGATATAGAGCATGTCATTGATATCAGTCTCCAGATGCGTGCTAGATGCATGAGCCCCCTTCCCAGCTGATGACACCTGTCTCATTCCCTCTGTTGTAGAGCGTCGCGTAAGGTACCACGGCCAGTAGCGACGAGCGTTAACAGCCCACGCTTTACGGTAGGGGCGTCTCAAAGAATCCCCCGTGTGTTCTAATTTTATAGAAATGTTCTGCACAGCACGAACGTATCAGTGATAGTTAGATAGCGGGTTCTATCCATAGATATATCTTAGATGTAAGTAATATATCTGGATGTCCCTTTACTTCTTGTTTAAATGTCCTGGTGCGCGTGAACAACGCATCTTTTTTAACACTGCGTACAATTATTGGCTATTTTTTCTAATTTTGTACGCATGTTTGGATGTTAATGAGTTATTGAAAATGCTCTTGTTCATACGTTGGTAGCATTCCTTTTATCCGCTGAACATGATCCAGAATACGTAGAAGGAATGTTCTAGTTGAGCAGTTGCAAGTACAGATTCACCAAATTTGTTTCCGAAAATTTACTTATATAATTAATGTACATTTCCTCAGAAACTATTATTAACACTTATTTATTAACATTTACAGGATACGTTCTTTATGGTATAGGAAATATTTTGACACTTTTTATATAAACATTCTTCACTAATAAAAAAAATATTAAAAAAATGTTTGTACAAAAATACTGAAAACATTAGGGCAAATGTTATAATTGAAAATCTTCTAATTACGTTTAAATCAACTAAAAAAATGTCCAAATAATAACAAAGGATGTACCTTTAAGAGGGCGAAATTTCATTATTTTCTAGTTAAGGATTTACTAAAAATGTTTCAATAATAGTAGCAAATTTCACACGGGTGGTATACAGGGTACCTTCTCCCCTTCATGTTTTGCAACATCCTGAGCTCTTGCATGAATTAACAATTGCATACCAATAGTATTCTCATATCGAAGAACATCAATCGGGTAGTCTACGGCGGACCCTAAAAGAAATCGCAATATAATGGAAATAATGTTATAATATTTAAGAACTAATTTTAACTGTATTTACCAATATATTATTATCATTTTACGCACGTTTGAGTAAAAGTATTTTCAATTTTTGAGGGTTGGCAAGACCATATGTCGAACATATTTTGTATTGATGGTTCTTCTTGCAGTGAGACAGGTGGACTCATTCTTTCTTTTTTTGAAGAACTTCAACATTGGATATGTTTCTGCGATTGCACAACTGTTCTATACATCATCAAATACTAAAATAAGATATCGACATAGTTAAAGGCAGTTTTGGTATAAAGGTTATGTCCAAGTGATTACTCATGGGGACGATTTCGAATAAATATTTTGTAAGCATCTCGTAAAAGGTTTTTAAATTTATTTTACCCAAACTGTGGATAAATCACTTTACAGGTTTGAAATGGAAAGGGTTACAAACAATGCAACAAAAAACCAACTAGAAAAACATTTTAGCAATATAAAACTCAATAAGAACCGAGGAACTTGCAAATAAACTAACTCAACCTATTTTATACCTGAGAGAGAATCTCCAATGGTTATCAATTACATGAATTTTAGGCTTAGCAGGAAGGTGTGATGGGAAGGAAGAGGTATTGGAAGGGCTCAGAAAAAGGGTGCGGGCTTAATTTATTTATAGTTAAGGTGGTTTTGAATTAAGCCGTAAGATTTGAGAAAGAGGAATGTAAGATTTGAGACCCTAAAGGTCTAGACGATGAATCCGGAGTTCGTTAATTAAAGAAAGGTAGAGAGAAAAAAACTTTGTTGGAACCCGTCGTTGACCCTTGACCCCTCCCCCCCACTGCAATGCGACTGTTAACGGAAAAAGGTAACAAGAGAAAATATGTATTTAAGATCCATATGAAGAATGGTGACTCCATCGCAAACTTTAGTCATTTCAAAACCTGAGAATGGTCACCTATGAGAGCAAGAAAATTTAAACCGTCTTGCCTGATAATTTTTTTGTATTTCCGGAGTTTCTTCCCATCCAGGCATTTTCCATCATCATGACACGTCCTCGTTGGGTCAAGCTTTATACTTGCAATTGATCTCCTACCATGTCTGACAGTGTAATGCAAGTAAGTGTGTATGGATAAAGAGGGGGTGAGGACAAGGAAGAAGAATTAAAATGTGTGCGCGAACGTCATCCCATTTATTTGGGTATTGCTATGGTATTCGCCTGGTATTAATCTGACAAAACGCGGACAATCACCGATCAGAGCAGCCGACTTTTAGAACTCTCCCACAGACAGATGTTGAGCAACTCACCAGCTAAGAAGGCAGGGTAAAAAATCTAGCTACTGTAGGGACTCGGTTCATTATTTGAACAGTGCTTCCGGGCGCAAAAAGGCTAAGAACATTATTCCCGTAAATGTACTGCATGTTTTTATAGCTCCTGGTATGTGTGTTAATGTAGTGTATGTATGTGTGTGTATGTGAAGGGTAGAAATAGGACAAGGAAAAGGAATGAAATATTGCGCGCGGTTCGCTGTCCGTTTGTTAGGTTACTGCTCCGGCATTCAACTGGTGGTGATCGGAGAATCCACGAAAAACTACCGATCAGAGCAGCCGGCCACTAGAATTCTCCATCAGACAGGGACTGAACTTGACCAAGCTGACAAGCTAGTGTCGAAAATCCTGCAACTGTCGGAACTCAAACTCTAGAACTGCCCAGTCAGATGCACAGCAGTGACATCAGGAGAAACCCTAATCTGTCCCATCCGGTACTAATTTCCATCCAGTATGTGGCTATCAAAAATACACCACCGTCAAGACTGGAACCATAGGCCATCCCATTCAGAATCACAGCAACGCTGGTTCTGAACTAACACAGCCAGTCTTCTCTTGTTTGGGTATGTCCTCCCCTTAACGCCCCCCCTCCCCCTCCGCTTTCTTTCCCAGCCGAGACCGCGTCGCGGCATGGCGCGGCGCGACGTCATTTTCCGAGAAAAATGGCTGCCGCGAGTGCCTAACGAACGCCATCTGCTATCGACGACAGATAGCGCCGTGAGCGTACGCGACGCGAACTAATTCCTGGGCCGTGCGAACAGACGACGAGCGCCCAGCGAGCGAATCGGGGTCGGATTTGAAGCGAAGGTGCACAGCAAGATTGAAACGTTGTTGTTTGGTTGGATTGGAGATTTTCATAATGTGGCAAAATTTACAGTTTTAGTTCATTACCGTCAGAGAACTGTTTAGTTACCGTTATTCATAATATCAAAATCATTTATTATTACTCCATCACCGTGCCATCATCATGCTTAACTTCGTCTAGCGTGTTTCATTTTGTTTTTGTCGTTTGTTTTGCAATCGGGTACGGGTGATCTGGATTGGATTGATCGGATGATCAGGAAATGGTTGAGAATGAATTACTATTTAATGTTTCTCATAGCACTTTAATGGAAACTGCACTTACTCCTGACTTTCCGTTGCCTTTAGAAAACGTTTTTCATAGCTTTCTAGAATTGTAATCACGAGATAGCTGAATTCTTGTGATTTCATTGTACAAGAGAAAGAGTTGTGTAAACGTTACGACAGATGCACTATACGGAAATTCTAAAATTCCAAAAATGTTATTTCTAGTCATTCAGTACGTATTCCCTAATGAAATGAGGTGAGAAACTAAAACTAATTAAAAGAGGAGTTTTGCAAATTCTGAAACAATACAATCACTATTCATTGTAAACAAATTTAAATATGTTTCTGAAAATAAAATTAATATGTACTATATACATTAACAGTTGTATATGTAGTGGATTGTGGAAGGATATAATTCTATTCACCATATATTAAAATATAATTCACCTCATGCATATAAGTACAATAAATGAAACATCTTTGTTAAAGAAGTGATTGCGTTTAGTGCAAACCAATTGATCGGAGAAATCATGGAAAAACTGCCGATGGGAGCAGCCAGCTGCTATAACTATTCTCCATACAGAGGCTGCATTCGAACTAACTAGGTCCTAATGTTAAAACTTCCTGCCACCGCCGGGCTCAAACCCCAGGACCTCTCGATCAGGAGCACAGCAGTGACTCCAATTGATACCCTGAGCCACTTAAGACGGTGAACAATTTTTAGATATAAGTACTAATACAAAATGTAGTTAACGATATATAATTATTTTATGCAAGTTTTTGCTGAAATGTTTTCAGTTTTCGAGCTATAGAAAAGGCATAAATATTTTGAACACTCTCATTCTGTTGGAATTTTTCCACGGGGATTCACAAAAGAAAAGACCTTTTATAGACGATCCACAAGCAGTTCAACATTTAGTATGTTACTCGGAATACTCAACTGTTTTCTACATTGACAGATACTAACATATAATTGACTCTGTAGGTAGATCTCACTACAAGAGAACTCTGGAGATTCTATAAATCGATTACGCGTGGCGACCGATCTGATTTTTTCCAAAAATGTGCAAGGCGTTGAAAGCCAAAACATTGGCTGTCAGAGATCGAAACAAATAATCAAATCGACTGTTTCGTATTGCTTTCTGAACATTCACAAAAGCGTGGAAAGACACAGAGTTAGGCATAGATCTCATAAAAAGGGTATTAAATGATGAAACAATAACTTCTCACCGAAACCAAAATAGCAGAGAAAAAGGAACTGGGGGTTCGTTGTTTATCACCCCTCCCAATTAGTACGCGACTGTTGACTTATAAGAGATTCCGAGGTATGCACGATGTAAGAGCATATCTCTTATTCGCCTACGAATTTCTGCATGGCATATTGTAAAACAACTTTCATTTTTCGTCTGAAAACTGTCTGAAGCACTTTATCTATTCACTAGCTGCATATTTAAGAAGTTTTCTTTCGATGGCATCTTATAAATCACTCAACCACTCACCTTTACTCAATGTAATTATGTTTAAAAGAAATTAATTTTTTAGTTAGCAACATGGAGAAAATGTTCTATATCAAATTATCATACATTCCAAAGAAATATTAAAACATTTTAATGTTAAGTTATTTTTCGTAAAAGTCCTCTTTTTGTTGTGGATAAGAGTACAACAGAACACGACCGTCCCTCTTTCTGATTGCACATGCAATATTAACCCATTATATTCTTTATTACCAAAGCAGCGTGTCAGATTCCCGAAATTCGTCTGTGAATCTAATCTAGCACTTAGACCACATTAACAATAATAAGAAAATAGCGACTCTTTTGCAATTGGATGATGAACACTTGATTTCTGGATTAACATTAAATATGAAAATTGAAAACAATTTAGGAAGTTTGTTCGAGGTCTGAAACATTAACATCCTAGAAATATTAATCCACCTGACACCTTGACACTCCTCCTCCTAACTTTAGTGTTAGTACTTCAGTAATTTTAATGGGTCATGCAATTCACATTTAACAATAATATATCATAACCGCCCCCCCCAAAAAAATTATAACGCTTTAGAGACAAATGCGAATATCAATGCATGCAAAACCTCAATGCATGTTCACACTTAATACTAGTTCAAATTGCTTTCATTGAATTAGAAAACGTTTTCTGATAACTCACGATGTTTTTTACTCACACTATATTTGTTTCAATATATTTGTGGAACAGATTTTCAGAATTTATATTTCATCGGTTGCTAATAATCGTTTTCAGGCAGTTCTTACATACACACATGTCTACATCTATTGTGAATTTAAAAAAATTATAATAAATGCAAGCAATAATACATTTTTCCGACTCTTTACCACATGTCTACTAATACTGCAGTGGAAATAATGTTCCGATGACAAACATAACCTCACACTACAACCGTTAATTGGCTACCACAAGTAAGAAAATGAACCGTCTTGAATTAGAACATCCCACTTGTTTGACGGGATGTAGCGAACAACTTAAGTGTAGAAACGTTTTTTCCCCTATACACGCAAAGATACTAGATAAAAAAAGAAGCACGGTTGGTGAACGTTAAATGAACTGCGAGGGAAACGGCCCTAGATGAAGGAGATTCCTCCACGAGTTACGCTTGAGCATTTTCGCGCTGGAGGCAGTTAGAGTCGTCGGTTGCCGGCTGTAAAAAACTACTGATATTGCTATGACTCGCCGCGATGGTATCTGAATAGCTACAACCCACAATGAGCGCGATGGTAAATAATTACTGGGCCTTCCCGGAGATGCGGACGTTTTCTATGTTTCGTCGGATATATTCTCAGTTGCAGGATACAGTCGATTATACTGTGTGTTGCAGATAAAACTAACGCATTGTAGTCCCTTCTTTTTTTTTTACTCCCTGAAGAGTGACTTCTATTATTGCAATTGCATGTTAAGATATTCTGCACTAAATGCATTTCCTGTTAAATAAGTAATTCCTTGATCAAATGTTATGGGTAAGTACGATTTGTAGTTAGACCGTTTTTAGTACCAAATAAGGTCTCTTATTTCTAATAGAGGAAGAAAATAGAAGAAACTGATACGTCGTCATGCGTTAAATTATATTATAGATCATCCCACTAGTACTTTACAATTTGAGAGAAATTAATGATTCACGTAGTGGTGAGAGAATTTATCATTAAGTTTCAAAAGCATGATTGAGATTTACTAAGACTATTTTACGAATAGCGCCAAATAATTAATTAAAATTAATACATTGTATTTCAGTTATCATAACATCTTAATAAATTCGGCATATGAACTGCAATACACAGATCGTGGAAGTGGTTTGGAACAACAAATCATAATATACGTAATGGGGTGGTTAAAAAAATAATTATTTATTGACCAAGGGCGTTATAAAGATTCTAATGATCGAGTGGCGAAAAGTCCTCAGACTTTTCGTCAGCACTCAATCCTTAGTACCAGTTAACGCCCGTACAAACACTTTTTATTTTTTTACCTAATTTTAATGATTTAGATTAAATTATCTACTTATTAACTAGTAAATGGAAAATAACTCAGGTTTTCCCCTTATTATTACTGCATTTAATAGCAGAACAATGAGTCCCTTTTGACACACTCATTGTTATTAATTTGTAATTTAGAAAAGTTTTAGAATTCAATATTGCATATCACATATGTCCAGATACATTAAAGGGGTAAATTTAAAGCGTTGATTCTATGCAGCTTTATGTGATATTTAATGACTTTCATTTGAAATCCTAGGAATATAAAACCATAAAGTGAAGAAACAACATGAATTATTTTTTAAGTTTTAACCAGCTCTTAATAAAGGCAAATTCACCAACAGATCAGAATATTTCAGTAGCATCTATTCGTAGTTTTATTCTGTCTTCACCAGAATTGCTAGCTTTATGCGCGCGCATCCCTAACTAGCTGAGGTAAGATGCTTTACTGTGATACATGTTCTGCGGTTGTAGTTTGCGAAGAAAGATACGTCTTGTCTGTGTTAGAAACAATTATAACTCAGAGCACCAAATAATACCAGACGAAACAAAAAAACGAGTTCACTGCAACTAGATTCCTGGAACTATGAAGTAGCGGGTTCAGCTAGTTTCCATAAAGTCCATATTTAGTGTTTCCATAAAGGCAACTGATAAATCTTCAAAAAGATGTCATTTACTTATCTTTATCAGATATATTTTCTTTGCATCAGATATAAAATAGAATAAAAACATTTGCGTCTATTTAAATAGTTAATGCATTAAGTATACAGAAAAATAATGATTGCACTAATCTATTAAAAAGTTTTAAAATATTTACATAAGGATAAGTCATAGGATCTTGCAACCTGTTACGGAATTTTATTTTTTCACTCTTTTCGCCCATTTCATTCATTTCATTCTTTTGACAAAAATTGACGCGAATGGCCAGTGCCTCTTAAATATAGGATCACTAGCGATTCACACTGTTTAAATTTTCTACTACTACGAAAGTTCTACATAAAATAAACTTTAAACAAACACTTGTCTATTTCTTTCATTCTCGATCGCAGTACGTAAAAAATAATCAATTAAGAATTAAACTGAAATAATAAAAATATTTAGAAATGGAAGACGCAACTCATGTAGTCCAGTGTTCTTTCAGGCAATGGTTTTTATCCTTCTTGGAATTCAGTGTTGGAGAACCTAAACCGAACGCTCCCAGAAGAGTTGTTTTAAAGAGTATCAGTACATTATCAGTGTATAATCTTTTTCAGTGTATTATCAGATGGCTTCTTAAAGAAAATTTATGTATTTGCAAGCTCCCATTCTTGAACATACCATTAAATTCTTATAGATTTTTGTTATAAAAATGTAGTTGAAATTATCCTACAAAAAAGATTCATCCCTTTTGCACTATTGTATATACTACACTAAATTATCCTATGAAAATAAAATTGTCCTAAATAGTTGCAACACTGAATATGAACCTTTTCTTTCCGAGCAATACAAGCCCTGCACCGCATACTGCAAACAGCGACCAAGAGATAGTGTCTTGCAACCTGTCATTCATCGCCTGGGGGCCATGAAGCTTACTAGCCGGACCTTCCATTTTGCTGTCACTACAGACGCATATGGCGCCGTCCGAGGGGGGTCATCGCTACCCTCGCTAGATCACAGGGCTTAAGAAAGAAAACCACACGTTTTGGGGAATATTTTTAGAATTTTTTGGACAGCCGAATGCCGGCTTTTAAATAAATATATTAAATTGCCGTAGATAACTTCCATTATTTCTTCATGTAATTCCGTCAACAATAACACATCAGAATTTCCGCACTTCACTAACACACTGACGTACGGAATGCGTGGACACACAGACGGACCCAGGTTACTCGAATACTTTACAAGGATAAACTAATGAAGTCGACTTCATTATGTGAAAGAATAACTATAATATTTCCATTGAGAAAAAAAGTACATAATTGCTACAAAGAGGAAAAAGTTTTTGTTTTATTTCAATATGAAATATAGCGTAGCGAGTAATAATAATGTATAAACAAACATAACGTTCAGACAAAAGAGGCATGTATTTCCCGTATCGTTTTTGGGCATGGCTCCGAAGTAAATAGATCTAGTCAGTCATTAAGGGAAAATACAAGCAGAAAGTATTTTTGTTTTCAAAGAGATAGGTCATATTATTTTCTCTCATATCTTCATTCAGCAGAAAATTAAAATTATAATAAAGTTTATTAAGCTTCGAAGCCAAATCACTTCATAGAAACCAAAAATATTCGAAATTCTGTTTACTTTATCACATTTTAAAATTCAAACACGCAGAATTTATTCGTTACACGGTTACTTATGAAATGACTCTTGGGAAATGAGTTCTTTCTATTCTTCTAATTGTAATTTAAAGTTCAGTTTTAAAGCACACATTAATTCCTATCTATAAAATCGGATATATTATGTTTATCACAAAATCTAAAGCTATAAAATAAATCGAATTTCAAACGCTGAACGTCTTTCGAACAAAAGCCTGTTTCTGATGAGATCAAAATATTTTATATGATATTCTTTAACGTGAAATTTATGTGATGGCATTTTGGGTTTTGAGATAATAAATTCTGATTTAAGTATAAAACAAACAAAACATAAGTTAATGGTGAGAACTTAGAACGTTGTCGAGCAGATTCGGTTGATAAAAAGAAGTGTAAGTTCGTCGTTTATCCTATCATTGGAATCTCTGAAAAAATAAACAACTGAAATAAACTCTCTAATCTCGCTTAGAGCTGAGATACGAATTATAAGCCAGTGAATCCTGAAAATTTTCTTTAGAAAGTTTATATAGATTTCACTTGGTTCACATTCCCGAGTTCAAGTATCTAAAAACGAAATTTAGATTTTTATTCGCGTGTTGAAAACTTTCATTAAGAAAATTTAAGATTTTAATGAATAAAACAAATTATGCTTCATAACTTACTACTAATGCTATTGGATTATTTTAGAAATGTTTTTTTAGTGTTTTATCATCACTACTTTACACATGTCTGTCCGTGTAGTAAGTAACCAATGCTAAGCAAGAATATATTCAAATTAAACTAATCCCAGATGTCTGTCGCCATAAAATTATCACTTTGTTTACAATTTACTCAACGCTGTAATTACCTTTCTTTATCTTTTAAAGATAAAGATAGAAACCGCATTGGCTTGTGAGCAACTATATAATATTAAAATGTGTCGTTTTGGGTAAGTTTAAAACTCTGAAATAAAATCTATTATTAAAGATACAGTAACGAAAAACAGCAAAAGAAACAGAGACAGTGTATGGAAGCAATTTCAAGAATTTTGTGAAGAAAGAAAATACAAATAGGCAGCACAAACTACAAATGAAGAAATTACACAAATTGTGGGCAAGTAATAAGCGAAAATTAGGTGGCGAAAAGTACAAAGAATACGCTATCAAAACTATACGGAACGTTACAAACAAAAGTATCAAGGAAAATACATAAATGAGTTCAGACGTGTGATCAATCTATTTAAAATTGTTGAATCCTGCTGTTAATTCAGCTTGTACATCTTCCACTTCAAATTATTTCAAGAAATACCGAGGTATGGAAAACCCAACTTCCTTCAACTTCAATAATTACGTTTTTAATAAATGTTCTTGTAAGTAGCTCTGTTATAATTGTTTTTTGAATGTGTTTACCATAAAATCAAAACAAAATTGAAATCATTTTCTGTATTAAACTGTCATTCATATTTTACTTGATTATAAGTTATTCCAGGTGACTGTAATAACACGGAGCTGAATAAAAATTTCACATATTCCCGTAGTAGTTTTGAGTAATCTCTCTCTCTCTTTCGCAATTCCGGTGATTTTAATTATCCATTCTATTCATGCAGTGTCTCAATTCGTGAAATACTCAAGTTAACATTTCAAATGTTTCATTTACACAAGATTGTCATAAGAAATATCACAGCACTTCGAGTGATATTTAGTGTGACACTTCGAGTGAAGAGAAACAATGACATGAGGTAACAAATGTACTATTACAATTGCTACAAGAATCCGTGAAGCGGCCATAGGTATATTTTTAAACAAAAAACTCTATATTTTTAAATACATATTAAAAACGTTCCTTCTAGTTTATACGGAGCAAAATGAAATTATTTATTTATTGATTTGTCAATAAACTGCCAACCATCCACGTCTATTTTTTTAACGTTAGTTTACTGGTGTAAAAAAAACAATTGTGGTATTATTTGTGATGTAAACAAAAAACATTCGGTAGCTCGTGACTCAGAGCGTAGTCGCTCGCCTTTCGGCAAGGAGGTCCGGGTTTGATTCCCTGTCAAATTGCAATGCTATGAAGTTCTGCAAACTGCTACGAAGTTCCAACAAAACGAGTCTGCCTGCTTCACAGGGACTGAGAACCGTCCTGAACTCTACCCCTCTTCTAAATCCTTCCCAGTGGGTAGTGACGCAGGAATGCGTGAGAAATGCGCGTACGAGAATATGCTATCTACCTCTTCACGACTCCTGACACGACTAACGGACTAGACTAGTTTAGTACCGTTTAACGGAGGATTACTCCATACAGTATATACGTTCTACGCCATGTTCTTGGCTTTTCACAGAAACGTGTCTGTGAACGTTGTCACAGAAATAGATGCAGAATGATAAAAAACAAACAAAAAAGTACTTAAAATATCTAGAATTAATAAAAAATAGAGGTTTTACTCATGTTCGGTGCTTGGTCGGTAGCGTTGAGTTTACACGCATTCAAAACTGCCAATGAGTGACAATAGAAGCGAAAATGGCGTGGAGATCTCAGCACTTAAATTCGTATTTCTTACGTGCAGTTCTGTTTAACAAGAGGAATAAGCATTTTGTTACTAGAAGACTCGTTTTCGTGTATACTCAACTTGATCAAAATCAATGTATTTTATGTAAAATATTTTCAAACCCTTCAAAGACATTTTTATGTCGAACAAGGAAAATATATAATTATATAAATATAAATATATAATTAAAAATCCAACTTGAAAAATTATATATTTATTTTCTCATAATTCTTCGCCGAATGAACAAACTACAGACGTCATACACTGCAAAATTAATGGTTGATGGTGGAATCCAAGAAAGGATCTCGAAACGTCGTATAAAATTATTTACAAATAGATCTACGCTTTTATTTAAAAAGGCAAATACATTCTTGTTTGTCTAAAATAAGTGTGGCCAGACATTGTACATTCAAGTTACATCACTATTCTTAAAGAGCAATTGAAAATCTGATGCAATGCCCTGAGTCGCAAGACATGCCATAGAGGAACGATGTGAGGCGGGCGTTCACATCTGAGAGATCATTACCTTCTGATCTTCTGCATCCGCTTTCCAGACACGACGTCCGACGCTAGCGCTCACGTCGTCCGGCATAACGACCTCGCAGCTCTAATGTGGTGCATGTGGATGGGTGTGTTGCCGGACGAGAGGGGGGCCGTGCCCTTTTGAGCAGAACCAGCACGGGGCTTATTTGAAGCGCGGGAGTCAAGGACCGTTCACGCAGGTGTACTTAATAGTATGGAATGTCGGAAAGAATTACACTGTAGTAAACGACTGACAGTAGAAAGCAAGGGAAAGTTTTGGTCTAGTTTTACAACTTGTTTTCTCTATTTTTGGGGATGAATGAAAACCAGATATTTTGGAACCTATGCACCGGTGAAGGTGCAGTCCAGCGTATTTCAAAATATTAATTTTCTTTTTCACATTATTAATTACCTACTTTTCTTTTTCACATTATATGTAAATTGTTTTAAAAGGCGCCATATTTACTTGTACACAACTTTGTGGAAGTAAATTATATCTAGATGTTAGTGAATAGCGTTAGTTAAAAGGAGTGTCATTTTGCAATCACATCTAGACAAACTTTGCACACTAAAGGTGAGACCATTGAACGTATGAAAACCTTCATCCTATAAACTGTAGGCTATTGTACACTCCTTCATTTTATGTTAGGTTAATATGCAGGAAAAAGCGATATTTTTTAAGTGTATTGAGTAATGTGGGTCAATTTCTGTTTTCTCATCTCGCACCTCCAACAGAAAAGTGACGCAAGTGCGACTTTCTGATTTCTCAGAAATTGCAATTTTAAGATTTGTAGTTCTGTAATACTAGTTATAGATTGTACTACATATTCACCTTCTAACGGACAGTAATTGAACTAATTCAAAATGAACTTCAGAATAGTAGTAGTACCTCTTAACCTATCAGCTTTTAGCGGAAAAATGACGATTTCGTTTTGTGACACTTTTCTATTGGAGATGCTGTGTGTTTTGCTTATTTCATCAACTTTCGCGATGCTCTCACAGCTAAACAGTTAATTGTAGAAAAAATTTAATGACAATGAATATAGAAAATTTCATTTTGTTTTATTTCATGTAGCATCGCCCTAGCTGTTGGTGATCGATTTCGCTTTCCACTATGCGGCCCCGATTTCGATGCCCGGTGAGGCAAGATTATAGTGTGCGTTGTCGTTGCAATGACCCGGTACATATTGCTAAGAAAATTCACTTCTCGGTTCGAGAAGACCGGAATACGGGGTGGATATGTCTACGTGCGAACTACACGTATCCCGTTAACGCGTGGCCGCGAGGCTGGGACATCGCCGTTAGGCCTGAGCTCGATCACGAGCTGTCGCGCCAAGTACATACATAGAGTATATACTGTGACGTAGTGAAATAAGAAATAAATTTCAATAACAAAATAAAAATAATATATTCAAAG
>BOPP01000215.1:692889-705333 GCA_017312745.1 Gryllus bimaculatus
CAAAACAAAATATCCAAAAACAGTAAGCGTTTAAGTAGTAGGCGCAAAAACCCGTCCCCCCAGCGTGCGCCCCAAACGGTCGTGCCAGAGAGCCGGTTTCGGCCCACTGCGCCAGGGGGCGGCGGAGAACCCTCAGGAAAGACGGAGGAAAAACGCGAAACGGCGCGGAAAGAAACGAAAAAACAGCGCACCCTTCCGGCCTACGGGGGCAGGCGGGGCTTGCCGGTGTTGTGGGTTGAAGCGAGCGTCGGGCACGCGACCAATCCAAACCCCTCACGCGTGCACGGGCGCCGTGTGGAGGTGGGGAAGGGGGGAGAGTCGTTCCGTTAAGAGAACGAGACTGACGAGGTTTTTTTTGGTCTTTTTTTCGGAAACTGGAAATTATTCGCCGTTAACGCCGTTCTACGCCGCGGCACGTGAATTAGCGTATGTAGCCTTCTGGGTGCCTTTCGGAAATACCTGGGTCGAAAACCGAACAGTGGAAGTAGGAAGTGTGTACTGAAAATGAAATAAAATATTTATTTTTATTATTGCAATATTGTATGCCACTATTGTATTGTTGCAATAAATCTATAGTTGATCCCTGAGCGATCGATGTTCGACTTTCAATGTACCATGCTGCTGTTAATCTGCCATTTCCGTGCTTTCCTGCAATCATTCCAAGTGGCAGCCAGCGTAGAACTTTAAACAACGTTTGAGAACTGAGAGCAATCCTCTCCCAGGATTTCTCTCTCTACTCCATTCTAGCGTTACGGCTAAACCACTCCCATTTTAGCATATGACTAAAATTTAACCTCTAAGATCGTAATGTCTTGTTGCAAGCCTGACGGATGAAAGAGCGAGAGGTTTGCTCCCTTGCAGTGAAGAGATGACGGATATTTCACGTAACCAGAAATCATCACCCGGTAACGTCATTCTACGCCAGCGAAAAAAAAGTGTTATGTAGTTTTTTAGTGTGTGTTGAATGAAGCTCCGCTGAATACCTGGATCGAAACCAACCACTGCTTCTTAAATTGTCAGGTGCTGAAAAATCTGTTCTTTTCAGCGATTTCTATTATCAATCTCAAACGAAAAGCCTTGATCAGTTCCTAAAAAAATCGGCCACGCGACTGCGCTTGATTTTTCGCTCCATACCCGGCCTCCACTTCATGTCAAAGATCGCAAGCAATGGGGTTTCTACTGATTCCTTAAACCCGCTGCTTGAGGGAGTAATAAAGTATCCGTGCCCATGGAAGAAAATATTTAAGAGCCGTTATTTTACAGAACTGGAAATTCATAACCATAAGAATATCTTTTCATGAAGTGCGGAAAACCCTCTGCCATTTTAGCTTTACTTCTCATTTGTTTGTTTTTATTAAGGTTATTATTAAAATCGGCGCTATTAAAATGCGGACGCCGACCGTTAAGAGTGTCTTCATGGTTCTTCCTGTGGTTAGCGAATCATTCTGATAACCAAACGTCTGTTAATAAACAGACCTTCAAAAACTTCAGTTAATAAAAAGAAACGATCTAACAACAACAATAAATAATTTTTTTAAAAACTTCTGTATAAGACGACTTTTAATGCTTTTTTTTCCAGTACCACTCTTCTCCTAATTCCATTTGGTCTGCTCCCGTTAGCATTCTCGATGATCTTCCATATGTTTAATTAAACGCTTAACTGGGAAACGCACGGCGTATTATAGGTTACATAAATGGTAAGTATTTATAACGCTTAAAAGTGAATAACATTTTTTTAAATGAATTGCAACGTAAAAATGAGATAAAACTATTATTATTGGAATGTTAAGAGCCTTTTAATCGCTCGCGGGCTGTTAATAATTCGGCTTAAAGATTCTATGATTTTTATCTACGCAATGTAAAAACTGCCTCCTATAGCGTAGTAAAAACTCTTAATTAAAGTTATTTTTATTTTGCCGTTCATGGACTAATTTCCAAATACATAGACACAATAAGGTTCTTCTAGCCAAACATAGTTTCTTCTTCCTCTCTGTTATGCTTCGTTCTGCTGCACTCTTCCGGTAATGAAGTCCCTGATTGACGGTGGCAAATTACTTTGCTGTAAACTTCGTTTGCGTTCACGCCAAAGGCCAAGCTTCATTGCCTTATATTCCGCAGAAAAGCACCCTGATTTAATCTGAAGAATGTGTGAAACAGATACCTTCGTAGGCATGCTTCTCTTACATGATCCTGGCAACCTCATTATCCAATTGGTGACTTTTCTCCGAGGGCGAGAGCAAAGATTTTGAGATTATCAACCTCCTAACACGGCTTCTAAAGCTTGCCATGAGCTTAATGAGAGTATCCCAATTAAGCAATTAAAGGTTAACATGAATGATTGCGGAAATGGAATATTGTTCTTTAATATGTATAAAGATAATAACACAACCTCTCTTAAGAATTATAAGCCACTCATACACCTTCATTATCTTACAATTTTGTTTTGATTGTTTTTAACTCGAGGACTGTTAAAATCTTAATGATGCAGGGACTATTAAAAGTGGCCTTTCTTCACTTATTTGGTTGATGACATGTATATATAACAAATATACGAAAAAGATAATTTTAGCTTTTCATTATGTAGTATATGAATATACATTCGTTCATAGATTAGGTAAGGAACGAGACAAATGTACACTACAGGATGGAAAGGTATTGTTAAAACAAATGTAATTCATACTACTGACCACGATAACCCTATATATGTTGTCTCGAATTCTATAATATTTCCTGGGTAAGAAATTATTTTCCTTTTCTCACGCCTTTGCAGTGAGTAGTAATGTTTAGTAGCGGAGGTCTTAATCTCTGCTCACCGCGCAGATTATGATGAAACCCATTGGTGTCTATTGTACGATTCGAGAAAAAGATGCAATTAATAGAATAGAGTCGAACAATTGGCGTGCGGCTGAGAAATATCTGAATTAAGAAGAAGACGCATTCAGCAGAAAGAAAAAGAAGGAGAAAGGAAAGGCTGCCAAAAATTTAAAAACGAAAATAGATATTGAGAACGAAATACAAGCAGACAGCGAAAAACGTAAAAAAATATATCGCGAACTTCTAAGAGAGGACATTTAAGGAAACGAATGGAGAGAAATACTATAGAGAGCAATCATGAAATAAGAAAGCTGAGAGGCTGACACAAGAAAGAATATGTAAACAGCGAAACAACGGGGAACAGATACTCCTCTAAATAGATTGTTACCCGAAACCCCAGCTCCACGTTTTTCAACGACAAGAAAGGAACGCCGTCGGGAATTCAAACCGACAAGCAACCATGTTCGCTCTTTCAAACGCCAGAAACGACAACTCACTCCAAACCACACGTCACGCCAGAGCGCGGTGCGCGGGCTGGAGAAAAGCGGATGTCAGGGGGTGGGCGATGCGGGGACATGGCGGAAGGAAGGGAGACCGGCCTTGAAAGTGGGGAAAATGTTGAACCACTCGCGGGTAATAAAGACGGTACAGGTTGCTTCATGAAGGGCAAGATGGAATATAAGTACAATTAATTAAATGAATAAATTCATGAATACCGATGATTATTAGACATATATATATATACATAATATATACATATATATACTACATTATATACATTACATCATACATAACATATATATACATACATATTATATACAGTACATATATATACATACATATATATACATACATATATATACATACATATATAACATACATATATATACATACCATATATATACATATTATATATATAATAATATATATATATAACAAATAAAAAAAGTAAATAATTAAAATGAAGAAAAAGCTTGAATATATTAAGAAACGAATAAAATTAGTAAATAATGAAAACAAAATCAATCAAGACATTTGTGACTGAAGACATTGGGATTATTGTTTTACTATACAATGGCAGTGAAGGAGATGAGTTGACGAGCGTAGTAGAAGGGGTGAGGTTGACGAAGTGTGGAGGGGATGGAATTTTGCGACGGTGGCTGTTACATATATTTTGGAACATCCACCGTCAGTACGATTTCATTTCAAAGTAGTATTATTCAGCTCTAATTCTTATTCCCATAACATCAAATGATTATTGGTGAACAACGATTGCTCTTTTCCAAACCGTTATTACAACTCACTTCAGCATGTTACAATGTAGAAAAAAAACATTTGAACTCCGACTCATTCTCGTTTTTTCCCCTGTTCTTGTTTTAATAACAAGGACGTTGATTAATCTCCCTACTGACAAAACAAGTGGGAATAATTCTCCATTGATGGTTTACGTCGTAAGTAAAAGTAAATATTACGAATCGTTGGCATGACCGTGAACGCCTTTCTCCATCGCTCCACGTGGGACGAACCGCGAAACGGTGAAGTGAGTGAGGAGGAGAGTCGCCGAGGAGGGCAAAATAAGAAGGGCGAAATGTAAGAAGAACCGAGTTTGGAGGGTCGAGATAGTATGACCCCGTTTTAAAAAAATAGCAACGTAACCAATAGTTATTAAACAACATCTCGCGTCTGAGTTTGCTTGTATTATTGGCTGTTACTGAGGCTTCTCGTGTAACGTTTTTAGTACGAAGGCAACTCCTTGTTTTTCACAGATTCCCCGCCCCCCCAAAAAAAAATTACCTATTTGTAGTTAGTTAATGAGCTCAGTAAATGGGAGGGGCGGGAGGTGTAGATAGGGGAGGGTGAGGGATGAGCTGAGTGTCGGTGAAGCAGCGCGTGAGGGGTGATCGGTGCATGGCGATGGCGATGGCGATGGTGATGATCGGTGGATGGTGATTGATGGCGCATTGGGATGATTTGGTGTGATGGTGATGGTGATGATGTGATGCGTGATCGGTGATCGGTGTTGGTGATCGGGATGGAGGGGGGAGGGTGGGGCGTGAGTGTTAAGGCGGATAACGGTACGGGGGAGGGTCGGGAGAGGGTCGGGAGAGGTCGGGAGAGGGTCGGGGAGAGGCGTCGGGGGAGGGTCGGGGAGAGGGTCGGGAGAGGGTCGGGGAGAGGGTCGTGTGGAGAGCTGTCGGGAGAGGGTTTAGGGGGAAGAGGGTTCGGGAGAGAGTGTCGGGATAGGGTCGGGGAGGGTGGGAGAGGGTCGGGGAGAGGGTCGGGGGAGAGGGTCGCGGGGAGGTCGGGAGAGGGTCGGGGAGAGGTCGGGGTGAGAAGGTCGGGGGAGGGTCGGGAGAGGGTCGCGGCGAGAGGGTCGGGCGAGGTCGGGAGCAGGGTCGGGGAGAGGGTCGGCGAGAGGGTAGGGGACGAGGGTAGCGCGAGGAGCGCTCGCGGAGAGTGTCGGGGAGAGGGACGATAGTCAGACGGGAGTGTTAGGAATAATAGCTCGTTTCAGCTCGCACCGATGATGGGTGAGAATGAGTGCGTTAGTTTGATGACACAGCTGGAGCCTATTCACTGTTCGCCAATTTCCATCCCTTACACTTCTATCGTTCATCCCCTTTCCCCATTCTTCGGACATTCGGAGAAAGCAATCCCACATTTAAGGGGCACGCCTGCAAATGATTTACTATATTTATTTATTTATTGCAGGTATTTATTTATTTATTTATTTATTTATTTATTTATTTATATTTATTTATTTATTTATTTAGTTATTTATTTGATTTATTGATTATTTAATTTATTATTTATTTATTTTATTTATTTATTTATTTATTATTTATTTATTTATTTATTTATTTATTTTCTATTTATTTATTTATTTATTTATTTATTTATTTATTTATTTATTTATTTATTTATTTATTTATTATTTATTTATTTATTTATTTATTTATTTATTTATTTATTTATTTATTTTATTTATTTATTTATTTATTATTTATTTTTGTTTTTTCTGTCCGGGCGAGCATGGCAAGGGTGGCAAGCACATCGTACGTGTCCCGGCCAGACCTATGTTCCCGGCAGCGAGTGCAAACCGTTGGGGCCAGGCGGAGGCGGGTGGCAAGGCGGACGGTGGCGGCGGGGGACGGGCCTCGTCCTGCAAGCCTGATGGCCCGCGACAGCTCCCTTTTCAGCCGCGCGCGCTCGGCTGAGCCGCTCCGCCGCCAAGTCTAGTCGAGTTCAGCGCTGAGCGCCCCGATTGCCCGCCCGGCGCGTTCGATCGCCGGGCGCGGGAGAGACGTCGCCGCCTCCGCGCATTGTCCGCGACACTCGCATGCCACTAATGACGAAGGCGCGCGTCGCGCCCTGGCCCGCGGCGCCCGAGCGAGGCGGAGCGGCGCCCGAATGTGCCCCAACACTGCCCGCGCAGACACGGAAGGGGGGGGGGCGGCAGCCACGGAAAATAAGGACTCCTGTTAACTCTTTCCCGGGTAAAAATTAATGGGATTTAAACGTTATTAGAATTGTTGGGCGTCATCTGGGAGCTTCATTTATCAAAAATCGTTTTTCGTGACTTTTTTTTCTGATGGCGAGTTTTCTTGGGAACAGTTTTCCTCTTCTTTTTCTCTATTATTATGTTGGGTATCATGGAGTTAGAATATCTCCTTGTTCACATTTAGTAAAAAAAGGAAGAAAAATGGACAGTTGTGAACTATAAAACCCTCAAAGCTTCAAAAACTGTTTATGTGCATTAATGCAGTATATAGCATATTCAACCCGCTACAGGTGCATTCGCAAAACACTCGCTAACCAAAATATATTAAGCTGAAGCAAAGATTATTAATAGGCATACATGTGCAACTGCAATGCATGTTACTCTCGTGGGATTAGTCCGGGTACAGTACGTTTCAATACCAAACATAATTGGTGGTCTGCTTTAAAGAATAATTACTAAAGGAATTACCTAAGTAATTTTTCGATCATTTCCTAACGAAAGACACGGAAAAGAAAGAGTTTTCATTCTCAAAAGGCGAAAAAACATGTACCGGCTAAACTTGATGTAATACATCTGGAACTGCGAAAATTAGTTATATCGCAGTAAAGTAAGATAACTGAAAACGCTGTATATGTTTTTACAAGACTTTAAAGTGCTTTTGTTGTGTGAAAATTGTCCGCTGAACATGACATAGATGAGAGATTGTGTTGAGAATAAAGTCATGACTCATACACATCTAATATTATGTACATTCGTATCTAAAATACTGAACATGTCTCTGCAATCTTGAAGACAATCTCTCAAACTGATTCCATTACACAAAATTCGCGTGATCACTCCCACTGCAGTTTAAGCAAAAGCGTCTTTCCACTATCTCTCAAAAATATTTGCACATCAACATTTTAAACAATTCCCTAGAAACATCGATATCCCATGAAATATGACGGTTGCACCGTACTCCAAAGCGGACTCCTTTAAAAACCCCGCACCCCACTCTTGAAGAGAGGATTAAAAGCTGCACATGACATTTGTGAAACGGGCACAACCCTCTCTTATGTTCAAGTCACCTCTGTTAAAAGGCCCAGAGCGGCTGGCAAGGCCGGTGGCTTAGGGGCAGCGGGGAAGCGGTGGTAACAGCGGCAGCGTGGCGGTAGCGATGGTCGGTGGCGGTGTAGAGACGATGGTGGAGACGGCTCGACGGCGAAGACCGGGGCCGGCTGCGGCGTATTGCTATGGTGGTGCTGGTGGTGGTGGTGTGATGGTGGTTGGTGTGCTGGTTGGTGGTGCTGGTGGTGGTTGGTGGTGCTGGTGGTGGGGTGCTTGCGTGCTGTTGGTGGTGAGTGGTGGTGGGTGCTTAGGTGGTGCTGGTGCTGTGGTGTGCTTGTTGGTGCTGGTGGCGTGGTTGCTCGGTGGTGCTGGTGCTGTTGGTCGGTGGTGCTGGTGTGCTGGCTGCTGTTGGTGGTGCTGTTGGTGCTGGTGGTGCTGTGCTGTTGGTGGTGCTGTTGCGTGTGCTGGTGGTTGGTGCGTTTGGTAGTGCTGGGTGCGTGGTGCGTTGTTCTGCGTGCGTGTGGGTGCTGCGTGCGTGTGGTGTTTGGTGGTGTGGTGCTGGTGGTGGGGTGCGGATGGATGGTGCTGTTTGCTGGTGCTGGTGGCTGCTGGTGGTGCGTGCTGGTAGTGTGCTGCTGGTAGTGTGCTGGATGCTGGTGCGATGGTTGGTGTGTGTGGGTGGTGTGTGCTGGTGGTGGTTGGTGGTGCTGCTGGTGTGCTGCTGGTGGTGCTGCTGGTGGTGGTTGCTGTCTGGTGGTGGATGGTGTGTGGTCGGTGCTGGTGGTGGTTGGTTGGTGTTGGTCTGGTGGTTTGGCTGCTTGGTGGTGGTGTGCTGTGGTGCTGCTGGTGGTGGTCGGTGCTGGTGGTGCTGCTGTGGTGGTGCTGCTGGTGGTGCGTGTGCTCGTGGTGGTGGTGCTGGTGGTGGTAGGTGCTGGTGGTGGTGGTGCTTGGTGGTTGTGTGTTGTGTGGTGGTGCTGGTGGTGGTTGGTGCTGGTGGTGGTGTGCTGTGGTGGTGTGCTGTGGTGTGGTGCTGGTGGTTGGTGCTGGGTGCGTGGTGGTGCTGGTGGTGGTGCTGGTGTTGGATGCTGGTGGTGACTGCTGGTGGTCTGCTGGTTGGGCGCTTGGTGGTGCTGCTGGTGTGTGTGTGCGTGCGTGCTGGTGGTGGTGCTGGTGGTGGTGCTGGTGTGGTTGCTGGTGTGGTTGCTACGGTGGGGTTGCTGGCTGTGGTGCTGGTGGTGGTGCTGTGGTGGTGCTGCGTGGTTGTGCTTGTGGTGGTTGCTGGTGGGTTTGCTGTGGTGGTGCTGTGTGTGCTGGTGGTGGTGCTGGTGGTGGTGCTGGTGTCGGTAGCTGTTTTGGTGCTGTGGTGGTGCTGCTGGTGAGTGGTTGCTGTGTGGTGCTGGTGGTTGCTGCTGCGTGTGGTGGTGCTGGTGGTTGGCTGGTGTGATGCTGGTGGTGGTGCGGGTGGTTGCTGGTGGCTGGTGCTGTGGTGGTGCTGAGTTGGTGGTTTGCTGTAGCGTGGTGCTGGTGGTGGTTGCTGGTGTGTGCTGGGGTGGTGCTGGTGGTGGTGCTGGTGGTGGTGCTGGTGTGGTGCTGGAGGTGGTGCTGGTGGTGGTGCTGTGGTAGGTGCTGGGGTTGGTGCTTGGTGGTGGTTGCTGGGTGCTTGCTGACGTGGTGGTGCTGGTGGTGCCTGCTGGTTGGTGATTGCTGGTGGTGGCTGCTCGGTTGGTGGTGCGGTGGTGGTGCTGGGTGGTGCTGCGTGCGTGGTGCTGTTGGTTGGCATTGCTGTTGGTGGTGCTGGTGGTGGTTGCTGCTGGTGGTGCTGCTGAGTGGTTGCTGCTGGTGGTTGCTGCTGGTGGTGCTGCGATGGTTGGTGGTGCTGGTGGTGTGCTGTGGTGATGCTGTGGTGGTGCTGGTTGGTGGTCTGTGGTGGTGCCTGGTGGTGGTGCTTGTGGTTGGTGCTGGTGGTGTGCTGGGGGTGGTGCTGGAGGTGTTGCTGGTGGTGGTGCTGGTGGTGGTGCTTGTGTCGTGGTGCTTAGGTGGCTGTGCTGGTGGTGTTGCTGGGGTTGTGCTGGTGGTGGTGCTGGGTGGTAGGTGCTGGTGGTTGTGCTGGTGGTGGTGGCTGCTGGTGGTGGCTGTGGTGTGCTGGTGCGTGGTGATGGTGATGGTGCTGGTGCGGTGGCTGGTGCTGTGCTGCGTGATTGTGAGTTGGTGGTGGTAGCTGTGGAGGAAGTGGCGCGGCGGCTGTGGTGGAGATGGTGCCGGACCGGCCAGTGATCAGTAAACTGTGCTGTTGAACGACGGCCGGTGACGCCAGTGGTGACGATGAAGGCGATAGCGCGGCGTGTGGTGGCGTGGCGGTGGCGGAGATAGGTGCGGTGGCGGTAGTGGTGGCGGCGATGATGATAGAGGTGGCGGCGGCAGTGACTATGATGGCAATGGTAGCGGAGGCGGCGGCGGCGGCGACGGTGGCGGCAGTAGGGAACACGGACGGTGGTGAGCCCGATGCCAGTAGGTCGTTCAATTGTATTACAATAGTACAAAATACCGTGAGAAGGAATATTCCTTTACAATCCACTAGGTTTAAATAGAAAACTACTAACTTTAAATTTTTGTAAGTTAAATACTTTAATTTTTATTAGAAATCAAACTAAATATTTATATTTTCTAAAAATATGTATTTTTATAAGTGTAACTGTCCTTGAGTGATCCATACAATATGAAAGAATAATCTACCAAGTCAAAGCAACTCCAGCTCGACAGCTAAAACTAAGTAGTTACCAGGCTTCCAGTAGAATACAAGCTGTCAAGATAATTTCTCGAATTGGTCGCGGGTGTTGCTAGAACGGACAAACGAGCACTGGGGAAAAGTTAGACTGCAAGTTTCACTGAAAGAAAGCAAGATTATAACATTTATGTAACCGGCTAGAAGTGTAATCGGAATAGACGCAATCTTATAATACATTGTCAATTACCACACACTTTAAGCAATGTTCAAATATGCGTATTTCTAGAATGCGGTTTCCTGTTTCAATTAAGGCATAGTTGGTTTAACCACATAATTGTGGCGGGGATGTTTCTCGATACATCGCGACTATCAACTGAACCATGAACCACCACGACATCCAAATCATGCATCTCCCATGAGCAGCTGTCCCTCCTGGCGAATTTTCGACACTAATCAGTTAACCGCCGTCTGCAGGATAATTATCTCTGAAAGGGCGTTTTCCCAGTTTTTTTTTTTTTTCAATCAATACCTGGAGACGACGATGCATCAGCCCTAACAAAAAACACAGATCGCACGTGATCTTTCCTTCCTATTTCTTGTCCTCCCTTAAACACATGACGGGATACAAGATAGGAGCTTTGGGTTTGTCTCGTTTTGTCCCCTGTGGTGTCCACGGGGGAGATACCTGGAGAGGGAATCTCCCCGTAAGCCGATATTAATTCGATGTCCCATCTCACTACCCATTAGAGAAGGCAGAAACGCTACCAGCTCCAGGGATACAATGATGACAGCACTGGGGGATTAATGATCATAGAAGTTGACATGCCTGGAAACATCAACTAACCGTCCACATCTCATAATCACCCCCTAACATTCCCTACCCATCCAGGAAAATAATCATTATCACCCAATGGAAAAAAACTCTTTGGAGTGGCTCTCATTATATTTATTTATCTGCTTTAACAATTTCACAGTCGGACTTTTCCCCATCTGCGTACGATAGATTCCTGAGGAATGGCAACGGAAATTTTGTACTTGCCCAAACCGACTCAGTTCAAAATGGGAGAGTTGGATGGGAATAAAATGAGAAGGAATTATTGCACGAGGACAGTGTTGGTGTTTTCGACTGATACTTATGCATTCAGGAAAGTGACTGTAAAAAGAGGATCAGATCAGAGTCGACCGATCAGAGCCGTCAAACTATGAAATCTAACCCTACAAGCACCACAACTCACCGATGTTTAATGAATATTTTATAGAAAGAACTATCATCTCACCAAGTTGGAACCTGGGACCATCCATTCTATGTTTGACCAGCGATTCGCTTTATTCTCGCCTCTTCCCAAGTGGCCATTGCCCTCTTATACCTCTTAAACTCAATGAGCTTAGAAAATAATTAATCTCCATACACATTATTCGGACAGGAACCATTAATATTAATATAACAATTACTAGTTGTACATGCCAGAAAATTGTGCACGTTTTGAGTTTTAAAAGTGACAATTGCTTGATATTAGACCCAATTTCGAACCATTATCAGAAGCTGAGCTAGGGTGTATAGGTACCCTAAAAAACTGTAATTGAACGTCGTTGAAGTCACCAGGATCTGGTTCTAAGGTCGCATGGTTTTCGAATTTCGCAAAATGGCAACCTGCAATACAGTATGTCAGGTTGCGAGCCGGTTGTTTCTCTTACATAATAATCTGTGAACTTAAAACATATGACCAACGGAATACTTTCGTCATAAACATGTTTCATACAGACGTGGGGGAAATATTCTATCCAGCAGCTGCAACCGTAATGATTAATGTCGATTACTTATAAATGCTTTCTACTACGCAGCCCCGGGTTCGATTCGCGATTGAAACCAAGACTATAGTGTGCGTTTTCCTTGCAATTTCCGTGTATGTTGGTGTATGACAATGAGAAATATCACTTTTAATGTTGAGAACAGCGGAATATGGCTTGGGGATGTCTATGTGCTAACCACACGCACCCTCTTAACCCATGGTCCCGAGGCAGGGACGTCACCGGTACACCTGAGCCCGTTCACGGGCTGTCGCGCCAAGTATATACGTATACTATTTTCTCGAAGTACAATGAGAAAAATCCTTTTTCGCAACCGAAAAAGATACCGTTGCAAACAGGAAACGTCGCAAAAAAGTATTCAGTTCGCTGCAGCAATGTGGATGTTTGTTACATATCTGCACACACAATAACCTTAATTAGGCGCCAATAAAATCTAATATTAACTTTTCATACAAACTCATTCACGTATTCATACCCACAGATTCATTCCGCATACAACACGATCAGTCCAACTACGCGACCTGGCTTGTGAGTATAAATTATTATT
>BOPP01000215.1:714475-730515 GCA_017312745.1 Gryllus bimaculatus
AATTACAATCATATGGTCAGCCGAAGGTAAATAATTGTAGTAATGCTCTGGCGAGTCCTTAGTAATGGAGATGACGAACGAAAAAGCTTTGGTGTTTCGTGTTAATGTGCCCGCCTGTTCTTATTAGCATGCCTGCAATGACGCATCCGTTTTCTTAGGAAATAACACAATACACAAATTCTTAACGTGTAATTTTTAAACAATACTATTAGGCGTTATGCTGCCGGACCTACGACTTGCCAATATCTAATCATTTATAAAAGCGGGGAAGTAGGGGGAATAAGGTCTACGGAAACAACAGACAAGTCATTCAATATAAATTTTTCCAACCCTGAAGACGATCACACTAAAAGGGAAGCTTAGAGTACTTTTTGAAAGTATGGTTTAGAATGATCAATAGAAAGGTCGCAGAAAAAGCGATTGCTGCATCAAAAAGAACGAATCGAAAAATCATTTAATAGAATTTTAAAGTAAAATAATGGGCTTATTGATTCGTAAAGGTATCTACGGAATACCATGTGTACTGCAGCACCTTCGTGTTAACAACAATCATTTATCTATGCAATCACTGCTAATAATAAAAAGTCATTGTGACCTAAAGTAGTAATTGTATATTAAAACATGCTGCTAATTTGGGAGGCGTGTCGTACCTGGATATCTTGCAAAAGCAGTATCCGAATGCAACTTTGATATTAACAGAAAACATAGATGATGGCACTGAAAGTATACACAAAGCTCCCATGATACAAGATACCACACAAGAACACTAAATGTCAACACATTATGTATTTTTACTAAAAGGAAAATTCAATAAACTATTGAATATATACAAAATAACCAATTGGGATATAACATTGGTACACACATTCGATGTAGTACAAAATATCCGCAACTGATAAGCCAGAGCTACACAGACAATTGGTCCAATCAAGCTGCGCACATTTTACAGCATAACCCATTGAGCCAGCACGATTCAAAGTTTTCAAATCCCAAGTTTTAAACCTTTGCAATTTTCGAAAATCTAAGAAGGTTTCAGAGTTTTTTTGGGAACGTGATTAGATATGCAAGCGCAAATATTTTTAAGAAAGTTCAGTAATTATTAAATAAAACACGTAATACAATTAAAAATGGGACGCGGAGAGAAATATCTTAAATAAAATACATGTGTAAACTTTTAAAATGAAGGTTAGCAACTCAGTAGTGCGGTTTTGTACACTGATATACGGCAGTGCATGTTAACTCTATCCGCCCAAAAAAGTAAAAAAATCAAAAAATAAAAAATGCGAGCGCTTTATGAGATATTTTATTTTAAAATCGCTAAAATTTTCCATTAAACGTTTCGCACAACAGATTAGTATTAAAAATAATTGTATTCTACAGTTTAATTTTAAGCAACAGGTTTTCATTAAGAAAAAAAGTCTTTATTAATTGTAATTGTAAGGCACGCAAGTTTTAACTTTTTTGCAATTTGATCAAAATTCGAATTGTATAACGAAAAATGGCCTTTGCAGTGAAGAGGTCTTTGCTCCTGTACTATTAGGGCGGAAACTATTCGAAACATTGGAGCCATTTTTGAAAAACAATCTTGAAAATGTCAAGGCTTCGTGAAAAAGAACTCCGAACATTAAATTATGCATTTCTAATTCTAGGCTCCAACGACATAACTAGATCGACTTGGGCATATCATATTCCGGAAAAAAAAAAATTAAAACCTTTTTTTGGAAAAATAAGTTTTTTTTTTTTTAGTGTTTACTCCCACACGGGACGGAAAGCGTTTAGGGCCGTAAAAAATAATATTTGGGTACCAAGGACCGACACACGTGAATTCGTAAAACAAACGTTTTTCAGCCTTATATGCTCTCCGTATTCCTAGTAGTTTGGAAAGAAACTAAAAATATATCTTCAAAGACTCTCAATGAGGTGGACATGTCTACTTTTGAGAATTTCAAAATAAAAAAATAACTTTGCCAAACACAATCGTTAATGTATATAATTCTTTTCCTGAATGAAATCTGTTCTTATGAAATAAAGTTCATTAAAAAAATCTGAATTTTTAAAAATTGCAAATGCAAATGGTTTAATCTTTATAACCGGACGCTGATAGGCCGGGGAGGGGCGCTAAGGCTGAAGGCACTCTGAGAACACAGACTGTGCAGCACTCGTGCCTAGTCGAACTAATGAAGGAGATGTGGGATCTGATTTTGTTCGATATTTCGGAAAGAGTGGGAGCAGGGGGCAGGGCTGCGTTACCCGCCCTGCAAGGAAACCGGAAAAAAAGCAACACGCCCCGCGCCAGACCGGCCGTCCGTTTAGCGCGCCGGGCCGCTGCCTGCGCGATGCGGGCGGATAAGGCGCCAAGCGCACGACGCGGGCGGAACACATCGCCTCGGGCGGAGAGCAGGCTGACGAGGACGCTCATGCACATGGGAGTCCCTACTGTGCTCGTAAAACATCCTATACTTCGGCTCAGGCGAATCTTACAATCTACTGCTGCCCAAGATGGTTCTTTTCTGGCTCAAGAGTCCTATGAGCAGAGTAAGATGTCCGCCTAGCATAGTAAGATATCCCCGAGAAGTAAGGTTGCCCTGAACATGGTAAGGTTTGGCCCTGACCAGAGTAAGGGTTGCCCGCGGAATGCCCTGAGCAGAGTAAGGTTGCCCTGAGCAGAGTAAGGTTGCCCTGAGCAGAGTAAGGTTGCCCTGAAATTTGTTACGCTCTCACAAAAATGGATACATCTCGCATACATTTCTCATTTTTATAAAGGAATCAGGTGAATGTGTAAAAGAAATGGTGTGTGAAACATTCTAACGTACTTGTAGTACTAAACCTTCATATTAGCAAGGGTAAGTTGTGAGATTGAGAGAATATTATTAAGAGAAGGATGCAAAACCTGCTTAGGTAGCTCAGAGTATCCATTGATGTCACAGCAACGCCTGTGAGGTCCTAGGGTTCCAGTGCCACTGTTGACAGATTCCTCTGAAAGGAGTCAGAAGAGTTCCTCTGATGTGGCAGAATTTGCGATAGCAAAGTAGGATACTGCTGTCTGAGGGATGATTTTAGCAGCCGGCTGCTGTAATTGTTAAATGAGGTAATTAAGTCGGAAATATGCTTTGTACAGTTAACATTTCCAATGATTTGACCTTTTGTTGTGAAACAAAAGTATATTAATATTTAAAATTGTTTACAAAATTGTGACACCAACCGGAACCGAGTGCGACTAGACACTATCCAACATAATTCTCTCCCCAAGAAGGTGAGAGGATGGCGACTATCAAGTATCATAACGGCAATAAATCGTGCCCAGGAGATCGTTTAAAGCATTCTCAGGTTGCTCTCGGTTGCTCAGTACTTTAGAGTAATAGTGCGAAAGACCTGCGTTTGGGTCTTAATCGGTTAGATTAATTGATTGATTATGGACGCAGCAACTTTATTATTATTATTATTATTATTATTATTATTATTATTATTATTGTTATTATTTCGTAAGTGTAGTGCATGTTTTTGCTCAGTAGGTGACGGCAATCTTGTCTCGCTGAATAATGAGGTACAGCGCCGATCTACCGTTGGCTAGCGTGGTTTTTCATCAACCAGGTATCTCCCACTAGCGGGGCACCGCCACTGCCGGGATAAACTCTAAGCTCTCGACTGGTTTTCCGGCATGTCGCGTATGTAAGAGTAAGGGTGTGTAAATAAAGGGTAGGATAGAACAAGGATGAGAAAAGAAAGATCGCTTGCGATCCGTGGCCCGTTTGTTAGGGTACTGCTCTGGCATTCACCTGGTGTAGATCAGAGAAATCAAGGAAAAATATCGATCAGAGCAGCCTGCTTCTAGAATTCTCCTCTACACAGCAACCTAGCTATCTAGCTAGTGTCAAAAATCCTATCACCCTCGGGGCTCGAACCCAAGGTCCTCCCTAGCAAAGGACACGGTAGGGACATCAGATGATGCCCTGAGCCAGTTCTCCCTGTGTCCCGATTGGGCTGACAATTCCTTGATCCACTTAACTATCAAAAGCATGTGTTACACAGCAACAAATTCAAATCATGGGGCACATTTAGAGCACGAAACACATTTTCGTCTTAATGACTCCACTAATAACTTGACGAGGAGGAGGCAATTGAATGGATTTACAACGTGTAAACGTTTTCCAACTTTTCATCCAGCATCACTTATAAATGTTTTTCTCTGAGCTAAGTTGATAAATTACACTTACATTTACATGAGGCCGTACGAATTACTTGACTAACTCTTTCCGCTGCTGATTTATAATTGAAGGGCTTGCGGCAGTTACAAAGTACGCCACATCAGCCACACGAAGTCTCCCGTTATTCATGAATGCTAATACCTCGATTTTGGTCTGTTTAAAAATACAGAGGTCTTGTTCCACAGCTGAGATACATTAAGAACTTTGTGGAGAACAAATTAAGCAACACTTTGACAAAACTCGTGATATCAACCTTATGAAAACCGGGTGATTTCTTGGGACTGGTGTGGCCTGGCCAGTCGCTGATCTAAGTCCATCAATAGATTTATAAGTAGAAAGGAGTACATTTTGGAGCCTTCTTCACATTACACTGCTTCATGAGATAAGGGGCCACCCACAAATTATATGGCGCAAATTTGGAACATTTTGAATATAGCCTTTCATCCCTTTAACGCACCTCCAACGCGCGCTTGAACCAACCTAATATTACTTAATACTTACAACCCCTCCCCTTACCATTTACAAAAAAGAAAAAATAAATTATATAACAATGAAAGCAATTTGTATAAATCTTATTGCCTTATAAATTATGATTATTGAAAATTTTGTTAAAAAAATAATTGGCAATGCTGCTGCAAATAAGCATAAGATTGGAGAACAAGTTTGGCGTGAAGGAAGGAACAAGTCATTGGTGAGAAAATTTCTGACTACAGCACATACTGTAGTGAACGACGCATGGATGACGCATGCGTGAATTTAATTGTGTTCTAGAATATTCTACATATCTTTTTCGAATATTTTTGTGGTAATGTAAGATTCAATCAACATATATACACAATATATTGATATATTGTGTATATTTTCAATAATTGTATAAGCTTATACAACTTTTTAATATATTTATATTATAAATTAATTGAATTCTTTAATATTTTAATATTTTAGTGATAGACAGAATAAAAGCAATTATTTCAGCAAATGTTGAAAAAAATATCAGCGTAGGGTCCCACTAAACTTAAACCCCTACCCCATATAACTCTTTAAACTCCCATCCTCCCTCTTTGGTAACGTAACTTATGGACGACCCCTAAGTGAACAAACGTGTGACTTGCTCACGATTATCAATGAACGATAGCATATTTTAGGAAAATATTCGTCGCCAGTCCCCAACTCTTCGGCCACGATGTATAACCATTTTCAGACAGCACCAGCGACTTTCATTCGGGAGCCATTCCAAAGACTACCCAGGCCAAAACAAAACGAAAGCGTGGACTATGGCGAAAGCAATATCAACGTACGTTCCCGTAACAACCAAAGGCCGCATCATTCCAGGATAATGACTGCCTTGGGCACACGCCCAGGGGGAGGGGGTGGGCGACCCAGAGCAGGCGATCCGCGCCCGCCGTCGCCGGCCGCGCCGCCGCGCATGCGCGTTGCGGGCTATACTTTGCGCGACGTGCTCCTTTTGGACGTCGCACACACGGCGCCGAGCTCGCCCCGGCAGGTGGGGGGGTGAGGAAATTATGCAGAGCACGCAGAGAGCTGCTGTGAAGAAGCCAACATGCAGGCAGTGCGGCCTTCTCCGTCGCCCATCGCTTTCTCTTTTGCTTCCCCCTCACGTCTTCCAGCTTTCTCTCTCTCTCCTCTCTCTCTCTCTCTCGCTCTCTCTCTCTCTCTCTCTCTCTCTCTCTCTCTCTCTCTCTCTGTCTCTGGTCTCTCTCTGTCTGTCTGTCTGTGTCTGTCTGTCTTGTCTGTCTTGTCTGTGTCTGTCTGTGTCGTCTGTGGTCTGTCTGTGTCTTGTCTGTGTCTGTCTGTGATCTGTCTGTGTCGTTGTGTCTGTCTGTGCTGTGTGTGTCTGTGTGTGTTCTGTGTTGTCTGGTGTGTCTGTGTCGTTTGTCTGTGTGTGTCGTGTTGTGTCTGTTTGTCTGTGTGTGTCTGTGTGTTCTGTGTGGTCTTGTCGTCTGTGTGTGTCTGTGTGTCGTGTGTGTCTGTTGTGTTGTCTGTGTCTTCTTGTCTGGGCTGTGTCTGTCTGTTGGTGCTGTGTCTGTCTGTGTCTGTCTGTGTTGTGTGTTCTTGTGTGTCTGTGTGTCGTCTGTGTCTGGATTGTCTGTCTGTGTCTGTGTGTCGCTGTGTCTTTGTTCTTCTGTTCGTCTGGTCTGTCTGTGTCGTCTGGTCTTCTTGGTCTGTCTGTCGTCGTTCTGTCTGTGTCGTCTGTGTCTGTCGTCCTGTCTGTGATTCTGTCTGTCTGTGTCTGTCCTGTGTCGTCTGTCATTGTCTGTCTTGTCTGTCTGTCTGGTCGTCGTCTGCTGTCTGTCTGTTCTGTCGTCTGTGCTGTCTCTGTCTGTGTCTTTTGTGTGTCTTCTGTGGTCGTGTGTTCGCTGTGTTCTGTGGGTCTGTCTTGTGTGTCTGTCGTGTGTCTGTTGTGTGTCTGTGTGTCTGTCTGTGTGTCTGTCTGTGTGTCTGGTGTTCTGTCTGTTGTCTTGTGTCTGTCTGTGTTCTGTGTGTCTGTCTGTGGTTTGTGTTTGTCTGTCTGCTGTGGTCTGTGTGTGTCTGTCTGTCTGTGGTCTGTCTGTTTCTGTGGTTCTGTCGGTGTCTGTGTTCTGCTGTCTGTGTGTCTCTCTCTGTCTGTCTCTCTGTCTCGTCTCTCTGCTCTGTCTCTCTGTCTCTGTCTCTCTGTCTCTGCTCTCTGTCTCTGTCTCTCTGTCTCTGTCTCTCCTGTCTGTTCTCCGTCCTGTCTCTCTGTCGTCTCTCTGTCTCTGTTCTCTGTCTCGTCCTCTGTCTCTGGTCTCTCTGCTCTGTCTCTCTTCTCTTCTCTCTGTCCTGTCTCTCTTCTTCTGTCTCTCTTCTCTGTCTCTTCTGCTCTGTCTCTCTGTCTCTCATGTCTCTCTGTCTCTCTGTCTCTGTTTCGCGTCATCTGTCTCTCTGTCTCGTCTCCTCTGTCTCTGTCTCATGTCTCTGTCTCTCTGTCTCTCTGTCTCTCTGTCTCTCTGTCTTCGTCTCTCTGTCTCTCTGTCTCTCTGTCTCTCTGTCTCTCTTTCTAATCTTCTGTCACTTCAAGAGCAGGTCACTTATGATGTGGAGTCTTCAATTCAGTGCTGAAACTGATTTCCTGATTACTTAGGGGCTATACCTCTCCGGATTATCAATTTTCCGACCGGGAAGAGGTGGCTCAGCATCAACTATTCACCTATCGGGACTGTCCAGGTTCGAGTCCGCAGCTTTCAGCGAAGCTCGAATTCGTCCAGCCTGGAGAAAAATCTGCTGTTGGATGGCCTATGGTGGTTTCCGTGGTTTCTCCGATCAACATCATGAATGCCGGAAGCATAACGTAACCAACGGGTACGGACCGCGCATTCTTCTACTCTGCTTCTCCTACCATTACACTTACAACATTACACTAACATCACTGCACTACCACACTTGCCGGGAGACTGCTCAGAGCTTCTAGAGTTTCCCTCGCTGGGGCGCCCTTTGATGGGACGATACCTGGTGGGGGAAATCCCGAGACTACGGTAGGTTGCGCCCTATCTCGCCACAAATTGGACGAGACCCACTGCCCCCCCCCGAGAAAAACTCATGCACTACACGTATGGAACAATTTCTAAAGTTACGCGTTCGATAACTTTCATCAATAAATTGTCAGATGTTTTCAGGAACCAATACGGCAGTAGACGACATCAAACCGTATAAAAAAACTGCTGGAATATTTCGTAATCTTTAAGTTACAAATGATGCAAGTAAATTAATCCATTAATGTAGATTGTTGAACTCTTAGTTAAAAGAAAACTACTGTACCACAATATTGATGTCTGCTTATTTTATTGTATATACGTCGTTATATTTTATTGCATGTATGAGTAACGTTGCGTGCAGAATAATTAGGTTGAAAACAACATACATATATGTGGTAATATAGACATTTACGAAGCTTTGAAACAAATCTCCACATACAGTTTTCACTTTGTTAATTTTTCGACAGATCGAAACAGGATTATTTAAATTAGAAGTTTTTAAATATCGAATTAACGACGACCTTAAATGAATACTAACAATTTGTGGTTATTCTGTCTAATACTAATGTTAGTTTTAAAGATAAGTTATAGTTCACCTTTCAAGCAATTCAAGGAAATATATGTAACAAACCATACTTTGAAAGGGTTTTGACAATAAATTGAAGTGTATTATATAAGCAGATTGGATAAGACTATCGATCAGTGAAAGCATAGGTTCAAAGGAGTGAAGAATAAATTAGCACTTAGTTGTTTAAGACGAACATTGAGCAATTTAATCCTGGTTTTCTACGTCTCTTTTCTATTTCTTGCATCGAATATTTCATCGAACTTACTGCGACTTGCTAATTTCGAATTTAGGAGAAGAGAATTTTGGAGGAGATAGCAAGTTGTATTAAATGTGGTGTTGATGGCCAAAAATACATAATCATCCCTCACATGTAATAATATGCAAGTTTTCGTCGGTGAAGGGCTGCAGTAGTTCGGGGAATTAAGTGACAAGCTGTATGAGGTATTAGAAATGAATGAGATGCCTATTGCTTACTATCTACATATCGTGTACCGATTTACAAACTCAATCAGTAATATTTGTTGAGACTGTGGACAAAAACGTAATTAATTTTTTGTTAGATGTAGAATACGAAATCAACCCCACGCTGAATATACTTACATCTCCGCTGTATTATTTTGATTAATGCCTACTTTCTTACGAAACTATTAATGTGAATTTATTTTCTCATGGGATTAAAAAAGTCTTCGCGTACCACCAATTGTATGTGCTTAAATTGAGATTTAACTGAATATAGGTTTAAAATAACTTTAACTTCGTTCAAGTTAATGTCAAAACTTATTATTAAAATTGAAACAAACATCCACCACAGAACATTATTTTCTAAACTCATTATTAGTTTATTTTCTGTTAAAATATAAATTTTGCCCATGGTGTTGTTTCACTACGCAATTATGTTTTTGTACATAAATTTCTGAAACATGTAATAACACAAAGAACCCTTCTTGATATGAAAATTGTGGTGTGAAATAATATTACCCACATAACCACAAGCGCATAAGATCACGTTAGGTATTACATTTCCAGATTGAAACATTCGCGTGACTGCCACACATACCTTCCACAAACATTCAGCCTCCCAATCCAAAGTCAGCAACTCGGCCTCGGGAGACGATCGAAAGCTCTCAGGCAGAGTCCGTCATGTGTGCTTCACAGAAGACACCCCCCCCCTCTGCATAATTAAACGTCGGCCTGCCAATGCCGGATGGTGTTACCTCACCGCCTTGCCCGCCGCCCCGCCACACGGCATAAGTCATGACATGTAAGGTTAATGTGCTGTTTGCACACACCGGGAGTGCTGATTGTGAGTGCGTGCCGACCGGTCACCGGGGAGGTCGGAAGGAAGGGAGTGGGCGGGGCCAGCGTGCGTTGTTGCAACCGATGAATTCCGAGTATGAAACTGCTTAATTGTGATTATAACGGCTATTTTAGGCGGAAATATAGGGAGAGGGAAAAGTAGGCCCGCCTTTCTTTGTGGATCTTTTGTAAGCAACTAATAGCGTTACCGAAACCATGAATACCATGCATGTAATTGTATTGTGAACATTTCGTAATGCGAATAGTGAATGCATTGGAAAGGAAATCCCTTAACTCTCTTAAATAGTAGTAATGCGAGTAAGAACCAATTATGATATTATTTGAAAAAACATACTTCTATATTTTAAACAAATAATACTTCAAATAAACCAAATAGAAAATACAAATCATTCATCGTATTTTCTGGTGAATATTTTCGTAAATTACTTCGCCAATAGATGTAGAAATGCTGAATACTCCGTTATTAAATCTTTCATTCTAGTTACTATCCAGAACATGCACATTAATAATTTATGTCGATCCGGTGGCCCAGATTGCTATAAGCAGTTGCTGCCGTATCATCTCGGCCCAAAATCGCGGTTCGAGTCCCGCCCCGGCATGGGTGTATTGTTTTTCCTTCAGCCCACTATCATCACCATCTGTCATACTCATATACCAACCATTACACGCATAGTGGTCTCTATATGACCTGGAAGTTAGCGTGACCTTATAATAAACAAAAAAATAGGAATATTAAAACAAATATTATTATCAATTTGTTATCTTGTAACAAAACATGACTTAAGAATGTCATTTCATGAACCGTAAATTATAAAGTTATTCTTCTCATTACAATGTCGCACCTAATACTCAATTTCCAAGTTTTTTTTTTCTGTAATCCTATACCACCTGTTATTTCCTCCCTCGCCGACCAAGATGTCGATTCTCATAGAAGTGTGAACAACCTCCTATTAGTAATCTCATTCGATATTTTTCATAGATTGTGTCAAACATAGAAGCGTAAATTTCATGCAATATCTATTCTCCATTTGCTGATTTCCGATTGGGATCGATCATATTTAAAAAATAAACTATAAAAATTTGTAAATATGAATAATTTTTTTAAATCTTCTTATTGTCCATTAATATTCAATTAATTATTACAACCAAATATATTTACTTAAAGAACATTTTATGCTTAAACTCACTATTCCAGTAAACTACATATATAGTTCTCCTAACGCAGTTTCGATGCAAACCACGATACTTTGATTCCTGAATGTCGACCATGGCAGAAGAAGCTTCTACTCTCATCGCAAGTTCGCAGTTAAACCTGCGTGGCAGGATGAAAGAAGCGCAATTGTGCCCGTTAACCGTACGCCGTCTGGTGCATGCAAGCCTTGGGCGACGGGAGTTGGCTGGCTGAAGGCGGTCGCGAATTGATTGTTTGCGACGCCAATCTGCAATGTTAGCCCTACGGTAACCGTGAATAGTTTTGTTTGCTCGAAGGGTCGGTAATCTCTTCCTCACTAGATGGTAGTCCGCGCCGACATCTACGTTGGCTAACGCGGGATTTCCCCTCTTCCAGGTATCTCCTCCAGAAAAGCGCCGCCTCATTCGGAACAAAGCTCTACTGTCTGTCGATGGTCTCCCGAATATTGTGCCGGAGACCTGTCATTAGCTAAGGTTTATGTCCGCTGGGGTGATACCCGCTGGGACACCTGGGAAAACACCGCTTTCCGACGGTGGATCGGCGCCATATCTCGCCATACAGCGGGGGAATTGTCACCGCCTCCTCCTGAGCAAAACACACTTACGGGACAATGACCCCTGTAGTCTACGGCATACACTCACGGACTATGACCCGGGTATAACGTGCCGGAATCCACGAACAATCAACCAATCAATCAAAACCGAAGTATGTATTTAGTCTTGTATGTTTGTGCGTGTAAGTAAGGATGAGGAAAGACAATGATGAAGAAGGAAAATTTCGCGCGCGACCCTGCCTGTTTCGATAGTCACTGTTGCAGCATTAGAAGAAAACCATGGAAAACCACCGATGAAGCAGCCAGCCGCTGGAATTCTCCTCCAAACTGTCGCAGATTTACCCAGGTAGTAGTTTTTCAAAAATGCGAAGCAAAACTCTAGTACCTTCCAGTCAGTGCGCACATAGCCTCTGACTCTACGCGCGGCGGAAGGGTGTGCGGACACGGAAGAGGGAGCGGGAGGGTCGGTAGGGAGGGGGACACGGTAGCGAATGCGTACGGAGCGCCGGTTCGTGAGCGTTGTCGCGACTCTAGGCGCCGCCCGCGCGCGTGCGTCACTTGTTTTCGCGGGATGCTTCGTGATGAGCTGCCGAGCTCCGCGCCCCCGACCCGCCCACTCGCGCGCCCGGCGCCCACCCGCCAACCACCACCGACGGCGACGCGCAGTTCATCAGAACACAGCTGAAGAAAGGAAGAGAACAAAAAATGGATATATGAAAGAGAGATAATGTAAAGATGTGAACGGAAGAAGATGCAACCAGAAAGCGAAGAAATAAAGATGAAATGAAGCTACAAATTAGGAAATGCAGGAAAATGCGCGAGAAATCGCGAGAAAGTTAGGGAAGTGGAAAATAATTAATTCAGGAGTAACCTAATAAAAAATGTTAGAGATGATTGGATCTCGATGTTATTCTTGTAGATTAATGCTGGTTATCACTTGTTTTATCTCATTCACCTATCACTTATTTGATATCAGCCTATCACTTATTTATTCCAAGAAAAATAAGTTGCATTTCTCGGCCAAGCATTAATTGTCGTTAAAACATCCAGTAATGAGTTAAACGAGCAATCCACACGATCAACCCAGTCAACAACCAGTAACAGTTAAAATATACTGAATATCCCAAATTCTTTCCATATACTTGGTAAACGAATTACATTTGTAAGAAGGTTGCAGCAGAAGAACCAAACCGAATAAAGAAGAAGAAGAAAGAGAAGAAGGAAGAAGAAGAAGAAGAAGAAGAAGAAAATTAAGAGAAGAGAAGAAGAAGTTAGGAAGAGAAGAAAAAGAGAAATAGAACCGACAAGAAGGAGAAGAACTAAAAAGATGAGAAGCATCAGAAGAAAAAAAGAGATAAGAAGAAGGAGTGGACACAAAGAAGAAAAGAAGTGGGACGAACAAGAAGGGAGATAAAAAGGAATAAACGTAGAGCGAATATTGAATTCCAGATACCAATTCTCGAACATTTAAGGCGAGTGTGACGATTCCAGAGAAAAGCGGCCCAGTACACGAAGGCGCCGGCGACCCGGTTCACCGGCGCGTCCACAGCCGCGATTTGGCTAGTAATGCCGATGGCTGCGCGCGGCGCAAGACGCTAGTTCAACGTGGGAGCCGCGGGCGGCGCGCGGCCGGGGAGCCGGCCGTCGTTCCGTCGCCCATACACGCTGCCGCGGAGACGACAATGAGTCACGTGCGCGGAGCGGTCGGCTGGGCCACCGCGTGTGTCGGCCACGAACGACCGCCCGCCCCCACCGCCGCGCCGGCCGCCCGCCGCCGCCGCCGCCGCCGCCCGCCGCCGCCGGCCGCCGGCGCCTGCCCCCGCCCCAGTCTTTCCAACTGCGAAGTTCCTAATGCCCATTCCCTTACGTCGCGTCGGTACATTACCAATTATCGTTTGAACATTAACGTTACAGATTTTTAAATTACATTGTGTAAATCATTGCATTATACCAACTAGTTATGACGTTTATTTTTATGTTTATATTGTTTATTTTTTATTGTTTTAAAATGATTGGCTGTAGGAGCGAGTTTTCGATTTGTGAGATGCAAAAGCAACATTATTAACGAGGACTACTTTATTTTTTGTGTAAACTGCATTATCAAATTTAATAGAGAGAATCAAACTAAAGTTTTCTACTCCCATTGTTTAGTTTTGTCATTTATGCTGCAAAACTTTGCATAATATACTCATTACGATTATATTTCATTATGATGCAGTTCTTGACCGATCTCAGAGAATTTACAAACCATTGTTCACAATAATCATTGAGAATTATTCTAGTTACGAGTAAATGTTTCGTTCCATTATGTACATAAAATTGCATTCAGTATTATATAATACTGCGTCACAGTTTTAATTTATTTTATTATAAATCTTATGAAGGAATATTATTTAAAATAAAGGATCGCTTAATTTCACTTTGATCTATTGAACTACCACAATGGTAAAAGAAAGCTCCCTACGGACACAAGTAGTTAGGGAAAGCTGTTCCTGCATGTTGCTTGTGGACTGAATCCTGCAATCAACTCCACGAAACGGTTCCAATGTAAGTTGAACTCACAAAGGTACCATAGTCGAAGACAAAAAATACCTATGAAACTTGTGAGACAATAATGTACTTTGTTCATAATGTACTATGCGAAACATCTTTTCTTGTGACGATCTTGGTATTCAACATCTGTGCGAAAAAAAATGGCCCGCGTCTGTTCCGGTTATACCACTACCCCCCCCACGATTCTCTTGCACATTGGCTGAAGTGCGATGACGCATATTTCGTTCCATAAAATATTGTCCAATCTGCGCCGGAAGATCTCATTTTAAAAATAATTGCGTTTAACTAAAAAGGTCGTTTATATTTGCTGAGATACAAAAACATTGTTAATTGTTTGTTAAAATTTGTTCTATAATACACGTCTAGATTGGTGAGTTGAAGTAGAGAAGAAGGTGCAAAGACACCTTCTCACTTTAAAGCCATTTGAAGGAATTCTAATGCTAGATCGTAATTAAATTTTAGTGGAGGATGAATTGTAAGGCCCCAATTCATAAGCTACATAAGACTAGAAACTTTAGATAAACGGTCGGTTGCTAAATTACACTCTTTAGACACATTCATGATATGGATTTCGGCTAGAGGATTGTGAAGATAGTTAAGAGAGCTGAGTATGCAAATAATGTATTGTAAAGCAAGATTGAGACCTAATAGGTAACAAAAATTAATTGTTTAAGTTCAATAATTTATAGCAAAAATATTTAAAAAATAAGATAATAAAACAACATCCTTGGAAAATTCAAAAAGTACCCACATATAGTATATACTGTAGACATAATTAGAAGGTGTTTACATGATTGAAGGAAATAAATGGTTTTAACTGTTTTCAAGTATTGTAAATTCATAAAACAAAAAAATTAACCCATGAAACTTGAGGCAGATTCGACACACCACGAACAGCTTGGTCCGTCGTCTTTAATATCCTGTTTGTCAGAGTGGCTTATTTTCTTCCAAATATATGTCTTGTCCAATTCTATGAGAACCAATCACCTAGACCGTTATGTCGGTTGCTGACAGCGACTTTGGGATCAAAACATAGATCTCGGCTCCTGTGCATACCAATCTCCATAATGAACCAGTTGCAAAATCTCAAGTCCAGTGGAAGAACATCGCACATCTCGAATAGAGCGCACATATGGTAATGATATGATTAGCAAACGCGCGTCAATAATTGTTTCTACTGCACGCATGAACTTCATTCTCTCACTCTCTCTTTTGCTCACCTGTTTCCATTCGCTCACTCTCTAACCCCGCTCACCTCCCGTTCGCTCCCTCCTCTCCCTCTCTCGTGCGTTCATCATTCACTTATTAACTAACTTTTACTCAACTAACTCACGATTCACTCACTTTCTACTCACTCACTCACTTATTAACTCACTCACCTTATTAACTCACTCACTTATTAAACTCACTCACTTATTAACTCACTCACTCACTTATTAACTCCGCCCTCAACTTATTTAACTCACTCTCTTATTAACCACCTTACTCACTCACTATAACTCACTCTTACTCACCACTTATTAACCTCATTTTACTCACTCACTTATTAAACTCCACTCTTACCACTCACTTATGAACTCACTCTTACTACTCACTCACTTTTAACACTCTTTACTCACTCACTCACTTATTAATTCACTCTTTCTCACTCACTATTTAACTCACTCTTACTCACTCACTTATTAACTCACTCTTTACTCACCACTTCATGATTAATCACTCTTACTCACTCACTACTATTAACTTCACTTCTTACTCGATCACTTATTAACTCACTCACAGACTCCACTTTTACTCATTGGTTATCAACTCACTCTACTCATTGACTTATCAACTCACTTCTTACTTCATTTACTTATAACTCACCTTACTCATTGACTTATTAACTCACTTCTTACTCATTTTGACTTATAACCTCCTCTTATCATGACTTATTAACGTCACTCTTACTCATTGACTGATAACTCACGCTTACTCATTGACTTATTAACCTCACTCTCACTAATCAACTCACTCTTCACTAAATAACTCCACTCACTATCACAACATGATCCATCACTACAGTGAACCACTCCCGCGCACTGTGCAACCTTCCCCCCGCATCGCCCCACGTGGCGCCCACCCCACGCACCCCCCACCC
>BOPP01000215.1:732783-749711 GCA_017312745.1 Gryllus bimaculatus
AGAGAGATTATCAGGGGGTAGGTGGAACTAGGTGGAATAGGTGGGAGTAGGCGGGGAGAGCGGGGTGGCGGGGGCGGAGAGGCGGGGTGGCGGGGGGCGGGAAGAGGGGGGGTGGCGGGGGGCGAGAGGCGGGTGGCGGGGGGCGAGAGGGTGGGTGGCGGGGGGCGGAGAGGGGGGTGGCGGGGGCGGGAGAGGCGGCGGGGTGGCGGGGAGGAGAGGGGGGTGGCGGGGGGCGGAGAGGGCGGGGTGGGGGGGCGGAGGGGCGGGGTGGGGGGGCGGAGAGGGCGGGTGGCGGGGGCGGGAGGGGGTGGGCGGGGGCGGGGGATAGCGGGGAGGAGCCAGGGTAGGCGGGAGTTGCGATATGCGTGGGCGCGGGGATGGAGCACAGATCTCTTGCGCGGCAGAGAAGTAGGGCTGCGGCGCGGTCAGTGCCGGGATCTGGGGACGCCCTTTCACCGGAGGCGAAGAGGATATGATACCTGCGAGGAGCCAGGGCAAAGGGAGTGGAGCGCTGCGAGCGAGCGTCTGTGGGGACGTCGCCAGTCGCTTGCACAAGGCAATTTCACTCCAACATCGCAACGCGCGACTGCCGGTGCGGTCGCTTAGGTACCATCTTGTGACTCAAGAAGTGCGAGCCCCGAAGTGGTGATTTGGTGGAAGACTCCATTTACTGATGGTGGGAACTGCCGCCACTGACTTTGGATTTGTGGGCAGGCTGCTCTGATCGGACAATATCGCGGCGTCTTTTGCATGTGATGTTGCAGTAACACAGCAACAATGCACAGAAAGTAGAGTGTTTTCGTTGTCTTCTGTTAGAGTCATCTTTAATTGTCATTTAACGTTTGTGTATGTGTAGGAGCATTTTTATTGTAATTTCTGTTGTAGTTCATTAGATATGAATTTTTGGGATATATGGTTAACACTGTAATCAATCAAAAGCAAACGAAGTATTGATTAATTTATATTTGTAAGCAACATCCGATTATGCCGATATGTCCTTCCTCATTCTTCCAGTCCATTTTCGCTCTAGCAACATTTTATTTAAAAACGGCATTTTTATGCATTGAATGTTTTTGGAAATAAGTTTTCGCTAAGACATAAATGTTCTTGGTAGAATAAACGTTTTATCTTTTCCAGCGGTTGAAGCTATTCCTAACATACGTTGAATTTACAACGAAAGTTCTCTATGTTCATATGGTTGATCAACCGTCTACGTAAGGTGTGGTTCAGGTGTTGCGAATTGATTTTTATTTCTAACTCTTGAGACAAGCTGTAATTATATTATAGCTTCAGCAAAACTCCGAAGAGAATGCAAGAGAAAGAAAGAGTGAACTGTTCATTATTTCTAAACGGATTTATAAACATCTGGGTAATTGTGCGAATTGGTTTATTCTAGGCATTAAGACAAGCGTAACATGTAGCTTAGCAAAACCAGAAGAGATGAACAGCCGAGAAGAAACACAACATTTTTTTTCGAGAGCCCTCTCAGATTCTTCGCAAGTTCCCTCCTTTTCAAGAATTCAAGTCGTAACTCGAAGGTACGACCAAGGGCACGTGTGTTCTTCGCAGCGCTTGTTCGTTACACTTCCGTCCGACCGTCAGCGGTGACCGCGTTGATAGCATCTGCTAGGGCGGGCACGCGGTGGCGGTGGGGGAGAGTGGAGAGGGGGGGGCTCGTTACCTGCAGGATACCGGAAGCAGAGCGCCGCGCGACGACGTCGTTGCGCGCGGCCGCTGCCTGCGCGATGCGGGGCGATAAGGCGCCAAGCGCACGACGCGGGCGGGAACACATCGCCTCGGGCGGAGAGCAGGCTGCCGCTAGGGGACCGCCACTCCGCACACGGGAGTCTACTTTCGCTCAGGTGAATTTACTGGTTCCGGACCATCGCTTCTCTGAACGGCGGGACGATGCTTCTCTGCCAAGAGTCTCTGAGCAAAGGTAAATTGCTCTGAAGGCAGAGGTAACATTGCTCTGACAAGGTTTAAGATCCCAAGCGGTAAGATATCCATGAGAAGAGTAAGGTGCTGAGGAGAATAAGGCTCTGCCCTGAGGCAGAATAAGGTTGCCCTGAGCAGAATAAGGTTGCCCTGAGCAGAATAAGGTTGCCCTGAGCAGAATGGTTGCCTGAGCAGAATAAGGTTGCCTTGAGCAGAATAAGGTTGCCCTGAAGCAGAATGGTTCCCTGGAGCAGAATAAGGTTTTGCCTGAATGCAGAATAAGGTTGCCCTGAGCAGAATAGGTTGCCTGAGCAGAATAAGGTTGCCTGTAGCAGAATAAGGTTGCCCTGGCGAGATAAGGTGTGCCCTGAGCAGAGTAAGGTTGCCCTGAGCAGAGTAAGGTGCCTGAGCAGAAGTAAGGTTGCCTGACAGAGTAGGTTTGCCCTGAGCAGAATGAAGGTTGCCCTGAGCAGCTCAGTTTGCCCTGAGCAGAGTAGGTTGCCTGAGCAGAATAAGGTTGCCCTGAGCAGAATAAGGTTGCCCTGGAGCAGAGTAAGGTTTGCCCTGAGAGAGTAAGGTTGCCTGGCAGAGTAAGGTTGCCTGGAGAGAGTAAGGTTGCCCTGAGCAGAGTACAGGTTGCCTGAGCAGAGTAAGGTTGCCCTGAGCAGAGTAAGGTTGCCCTGAGCAGAGTAAGGTTGCCTGAGCAGAAGTAAGGTTGCCCTGAGCCAGAATAAGGCTTGCCCTGAGCAGAATAAGGTTGCCTCTGAGCAGAATAAGGTGCCTGAGCAAATAAGGTTTGCCCTGAGCAGAAAAGGTTGCCCTGAAGAGAATAAGGCTTCCCTGACAAGAATAAGGTTGCTGAGCAGAATAAGGTTGCCTGAGCAAGAATAGGTTGCCCGAGCAGAATAAGTGCCCTGTAGCAGAATAAGGTTGCCTGAGAAGAAATAAGGTTGCCTGAGCAGAGTAAGGTTGCCTGAGCAAGAGGTAAGGTGCCCTGAGCAGAGTAAGGTTGCCTGAGCAGAGTAAGGTTGGCCTGAGCAGAATAAAGGTGCCTGAGCAGAATAAGGTTGCCCTGAGAGAATGTGCCCTGAGCAGAATAAGGTTGCCCTGAGCAGAGTAAGGGTTGCCCTGAGAGAATAAAGGTTTGCCCTGGCGAGGTAAGGTTGCCTGAGCAGAGGTAAGGTTGCCTGAGCGAGTAAGGTTGCGCTGAGCATGAGTAAGGTTTGCCCTGACAGAGTAAGGTTGCCTGAGCATGAGTAAGGTTGCCCTGAGGCAGAGTTAGGTGCCTGAAGTTTGTTAGAGCTCTCACCAAAATGGATACATTCGCATACATTTCTCATTCTTTATAAAGGAATGCAGGTATGTTGTAAAAGAAAATGGTGTGTGAAACATTTCTAACGACTTGTAGTATAAACTTCATATTGAAGGGTAACGTTGTTGAGATTGAAGAGAATATTATTATAAGAGAAGGATGCAAAACCTGCTTAGGTAGCTAGAGTATCCATTGGATGTCAGCAACAACAGCCTGTGAGGATTCTAGGGTCCAGTCCACTGTAGACAGATTCCTCTGAAATGGAGTCAGAAGTTCCTCTGATGTGGCAGAATTTGCGATAGAAAGTAGGATACTGCTGTCTTGAGGGATGATTTTAGCAGTCCGGCTGCTGTAAGTTGTTAAATGAGGTAATTAAGTTGGAAATATGCTGTGTACAGTTAACATTTTCAATGATTTGAACTTTTTGTTGTGAAGCACAAGTATATTTAATCTTTAAAAAATTTGTTTACAAATTGTGCACCAACCGGAACGAGTGGCGACTAGACATCACATATTCTCTCCCCAAGAAGGGAGGAGGGAATGGCTGACTATAAGTATCATAAGGCAATAAATCGGTGCCAGGAGATCGTTTAAAGCATTTCAGGTTGCTCTTTCGGTTTGCTCTACTTTAGAGTAATAGTGTCGAAAGACCTGCGTTTTTGGGTCTTATATGGTTAGATTAATTGAATTGATTATGGACGCAGCAACCTTATTATTCTTATTATTATTATTATTTTATTATTATTATATGTTGATTATTTGTACGTGTAGTGCATGTTTTGCTCAGTAGGTGACGGCAATCTTGTCTCGCTGATAATGAGTAAGAGCCGATCTATCTACGTTGGCGTAGCGTGGTTTTTTCATCAATCCAGGTTATCTCCCACTAGCGGGGCACGCACTGCCGGGATAAACTCTGCTATCGATGGTTTTCCGCAATGTCGCGTATGTAAGAGTAAGGGTGTGTAAATTAAAGGGTAAGGAATAGAACAAGGATGAGAAAGAAAGATGCTTGCGATCCGTGGCCCGTTTGTTAGGGTAACTTGCTTCTGGCATTCACCTGGTGTAGATCAGAAAATCAAAGGAAAATAATGATCAGAGCAGCTGCTTCTAGAATTCTCCTCTACACAGCAACCTAGCTATCTAGCTAGTGTCAAAGAATCTATACACCCTCGGGCTCGAACCCAAGGTCTCCTAAGCAAAGGACACGGTAGGGGACATCATGATGCCCTGGAGCCATTCTCAGTGTCCCGATTGGGCTTGACAATTCTTGATCCACTTAACTATCAAAGCAGTGTTACAAACAGCAACAAATTCAAATCATGGGGCACATTTAGAGCAGAAACACATTTTGTCTTTTATGACTCACTATATAATTGAGCGAGGAGGAGGCAATTGAATGGATTTACAACGTGTAAGTCTTTCAACTGTTTTTCATCTAGCATACTTATAAATGTTTTTCTCTGAGCTTAAGTTGATAAATACACTTACATTTACCATGAGGCGGTACGAATTACTTGACTAATCTTCCGCTGCTGATTTATAGTTGATAGGGCTTGCGGCAGTTCAAAAGTACGCCACATCAGCACACGAGTTCCGTTATTCATCAGAATGCTATACCTCGATTTGGTTGTTCTAAAATACAGGAGGTCTTGTTCCACAGCTGAGATACATTAAGAACTTTGTGGAGAACAATTAAAGCAACACTTTGACAAAACTCGTGGATATCAACTATTATGAAAACGGGTGTTTCTTGGGACTGGTGTGGCTGGAGTGTGCATCTAAGTCATCAATAATTTATAAGTAAAAGGAGTAATTTTTTGGAGCCTTCTTCACATTACAAACTGCCTTATGAGATAAGGGGCACCCAAAATATGGGCAAATTTGGGAACATTTGAATATACCTTTCTCCTTTAACGCACTCCAACGCAGCGCTTGAACTCAATCCCCTAATATCTATTAATAATTACAACCCTCCCTTACGATTACAAAAAAGAAAATAATTAAATTTATATAACAATGAGAAGGCAATTTGTATATATCTTATTGCTTATATATTATGATTATTGAAAATTTTGTTAAAAAAATAATTGGCATGCTGGCTGCAATAAGATAAGATTGGAGAACAAAGTTTGGCGTGAAGGAAGGAACAAGTCATGGTGAGAAAATTTCTGACTAAGCACATACTGTAGTGAACGACGCATGGATGACGCATGCTTGAATTTAATTGTGTTCTAGAATAATTCTACATATTTATTTTCGAATTATTTTTGTGGTAATGTAAAATCATCAACATCTATACACAATATATTGATATATTGTGTATATTTTCAAAATAATTGTATAGCTTATACAACTTTTTAATATATTTTTATTATAAATTAATTGAAATTCTTAATATTTTATATTTTAGTGATAGGACCGAAGTAAAGCAATTTATTTCGCAAATGTGAAAAAATCTAGCGTAGGGTACACTACACTTAAAACCCCTACACATTATAACTTTAAACTCCCATCCTTCCGTCTTTGGTAACGGTAACTTATGACGACCCTAAGTGAACAAAGTGTGACTTGCTCACGATTATCAATGAACGATAGCATATTTTAGGAAAATATTCGTCGCCAGTCCCACTTCGGCACGATGTATAACCATTTTCAGACAGACAGCGGACTTCATTCGGGAGTCATTCCAAAGAACTACGCCGGCAAAAAACAAAGAAAGCGTGGACTATGGCGAAAGCATATAACGTAGTTCCGTAATCAACCAAAGGCCGCAATCATTCAGGATAATGAATGCCTTTGGCACAGCCCAGGGGGAGGGGTGGGCGACCAGAGCAGGCGATCCGCGCCCGCCGTCGCGGCGCGCGCGCGCATGGCGTTGCGGGCTAAATACTTTGCGCGAGTGCTCGCTTTTCTGGACGTCGCACACACGGCGCGAGCTCGGCCGGCAGGTTGGGGGGGTGAGGGGGTGGGGGGTGCGTGGGGTGGGCGCCACGTGGGGCGATGCGGGGGGAAGGTTGCACAGTGCGCGGGAGTGGTTCACTGTAGTGATGGATCATGTTGTGATAGTGAGTGGAGTTATTTAGTGAAGAGTGAGTTGATTAGTGAGAGTGAGGTTAATAAGTCAATGAGTAAGCGTGAGTTATCAGTCAATGAGTAAGAGTGACGTTAATAAGTCATGATAAGAGGAGGTTATAAGTCAAAATGAGTAAGAAGTGAGTTAATAAGTCAATGAGTAAGGTGAGTTATAAGTAAATGAAGTAAGAAGTGAGTTGATAAGTCAATGAGTAGAGTGAGTTGATAACCAATGAGTAAAAGTGGAGTCTGTGAGTGAGTTAATAAGTGATCGAGTAAGAAGTGAAGTTAATAGTAGTGAGTGAGTAAGAGTGATTAATCATGAAGTGGTGAGTAAAGAGTGAGTTAATAAGTGAGTGAGTAAGAGTGAGTTAAATAGTGAGTGAGAAAGAGTGAATTAATAAGTGAGTGAGTGAGTAAAGAGTGTTAAAAGTGAGTGAGTAGTAAGAGTGAGTTCATAAGTGAGTGGTAAGAGTGGAGTTTAATAAGTGAGTGAGTAAAATGAGGTTAATAAGTGGTGAGTAAGAGTGAGTTATAGTGAGTGAGTAAGGTGGTTAATAAGAGAGTGAGTTAAATAAGTTGAGGGCGGAGTTAATAAGTGAGTGAGTGAGTTAATAAGTGAGTGAGTTTAATAAGTGAGTGAGTTAATAAGGTGAGTGAGTTAATAAGTGAGTGAGTGAGTAGAAAGTGAGTGAATCGTGAGTTAGTTGAGTAAAAGTTAGTTAATAAGTGAATGATGAACGCACGAGAGAGGGAGAGGAGGGAGCGAACGGGAGGTGAGCGGGGTTAGAGAGTGAGCGAATGGAAACAGGTGAGCAAAAGAGAGAGTGAGAGAATGAAGTTCATGCGTGCAGTAGAAACAATTATTGACGCGCGTTTGCTAATCATATCATTACCATATGTGCGCTCTATTCGAGATGTGCGATGTTCTTCCACTGGACTTGAGATTTTGCAACTGGTTCATTATGGAGATTGGTATGCACAGGAGCCGAGATCTATGTTTTGATCCCAAAGTCGCTGTCAGCAACCGACATAACGGTCTAGGTGATTGGTTCTCATAGAATTGGACAAGACATATATTTGGAAGAAAATAAGCCACTCTGACAAACAGGATATTAAAGACGACGGACCAAGCTGTTCGTGGTGTGTCGAATCTGCCTCAAGTTTCATGGGTTAATTTTTTTGTTTTATGAATTTACAATACTTGAAAACAGTTAAAACCATTTATTTCCTTCAATCATGTAAACACCTTCTAATTATGTCTACAGTATATACTATATGTGGGTACTTTTTGAATTTTCCAAGGATGTTGTTTTATTATCTTATTTTTTAAATATTTTTGCTATAAATTATTGAACTTAAACAATTAATTTTTGTTACCTATTAGGTCTCAATCTTGCTTTACAATACATTATTTGCATACTCAGCTCTCTTAACTATCTTCACAATCCTCTAGCCGAAATCCATATCATGAATGTGTCTAAAGAGTGTAATTTAGCAACCGACCGTTTATCTAAAGTTTCTAGTCTTATGTAGCTTATGAATTGGGGCCTTACAATTCATCCTCCACTAAAATTTAATTACGATCTAGCATTAGAATTCCTTCAAATGGCTTTAAAGTGAGAAGGTGTCTTTGCACCTTCTTCTCTACTTCAACTCACCAATCTAGACGTGTATTATAGAACAAATTTTAACAAACAATTAACAATGTTTTTGTATCTCAGCAAATATAAACGACCTTTTTAGTTAAACGCAATTATTTTTAAAATGAGATCTTCCGGCGCAGATTGGACAATATTTTATGGAACGAAATATGCGTCATCGCACTTCAGCCAATGTGCAAGAGAATCGTGGGGGGGGTAGTGGTATAACCGGAACAGACGCGGGCCATTTTTTTTCGCACAGATGTTGAATACCAAGATCGTCACAAGAAAAGATGTTTCGCATAGTACATTATGAACAAAGTACATTATTGTCTCACAAGTTTCATAGGTATTTTTTGTCTTCGACTATGGTACCTTTGTGAGTTCAACTTACATTGGAACCGTTTCGTGGAGTTGATTGCAGGATTCAGTCCACAAGCAACATGCAGGAACAGCTTTCCCTAACTACTTGTGTCCGTAGGGAGCTTTCTTTTACCATTGTGGTAGTTCAATAGATCAAAGTGAAATTAAGCGATCCTTTATTTTAAATAATATTCCTTCATAAGATTTATAATAAAATAAATTAAAACTGTGACGCAGTATTATATAATACTGAATGCAATTTTATGTACATAATGGAACGAAACATTTACTCGTAACTAGAATAATTCTCAATGATTATTGTGAACAATGGTTTGTAAATTCTCTGAGATCGGTCAAGAACTGCATCATAATGAAATATAATCGTAATGAGTATATTATGCAAAGTTTTGCAGCATAAATGACAAAACTAAACAATGGGAGTAGAAAACTTTAGTTTGATTCTCTCTATTAAATTTGATAATGCAGTTTACACAAAAAATAAAGTAGTCCTCGTTAATAATGTTGCTTTTGCATCTCACAAATCGAAAACTCGCTCCTACAGCCAATCATTTTAAAACAATAAAAAATAAACAATATAAACATAAAAATAAACGTCATAACTAGTTGGTATAATGCAATGATTTACACAATGTAATTTAAAAATCTGTAACGTTAATGTTCAAACGATAATTGGTAATGTACCGACGCGACGTAAGGGAATGGGCATTAGGAACTTCGCAGTTGGAAAGACTGGGGCGGGGGCAGGCGCCGGCGGCCGGCGGCGGCGGGCGGCGGCGGCGGCGGCGGCGGGCGGCCGGCGCGGCGGTGGGGGCGGGCGGTCGTTCGTGGCCGACACACGCGGTGGCCCAGCCGACCGCTCCGCGCACGTGACTCATTGTCGTCTCCGCGGCAGCGTGTATGGGCGCACGGAACGACGGCGCTCGCCGCGCGCCGCCCCCGTCGCCTCCCACGTTGGAACTAGCGTCCCCGCCACCGCCGCCGCCGCCATCGGCATTACTAGCCAATCTGCGCGCGCTGGACGCGAATCGGTGACCGCGGTCGCAGGCGCCTTCGTGTACCTGCGCGCCGCTTCTCTGGAATCGTCACACTCGCTTAATGTTCAAGAATCTGGTATCTGGAATTCATATTCGCCTCTACTTCTATTCCTTTTTATCCTCCTTCTTGTTCGTCTCCACCTTCTTTTCTTCCTTCTTCGTGTCCACTTCCTTCTTCTTATCCTCCTTTTTTTCTTCTGATGCTTCTCCATCTTTTAGTTCTTCTCCTTCTTGTCGTTCTATTTCTTCTTTTTCTTCTCCTTCTACTTCTTCTTCTCTTTCTTCTTCTTCTTCTTCTTCTTCTACTTCGTTTGGTTCTTCTGCTGCAACCTTCTTACTAATGTAATTCGTTTACCAAATATATGGCAAAGAATTTTGCGGATATTCAGTATATTTTTACTGTTCATTGGTTGGTTGACTGGTTGATCGTGTGGGATTGCTCGTTATACTCATACTTGGATGTTTTACGACAATTATCTTGGACGAGAAATGCAACTTATTTTTCTTGGAATCAAATAAGTGATAGGTGATATCAATAAGTGATAGGTGATGAATCAAACAAGTGATAACCCACAATTATCTACAAGAAATAAACATCGAGATCGAATTCATCTCTACCATTTTATCTATTCAGGTTTACTCGAATTAATTATTTTCCACGTTTCCCTATCTTTCTCCGATTTCTCGCATTCTCTCCTGCATTTCCTAATTTGTAGCCTTCATTTTCTCTTTATTTCCTCGCTTTCTGTTGCATCTTCTTCCGTTCACATTTTACATTATCTCTCTTTCATATCATCCATTTCTTTGTTCTCCTTCCTCTCTCTTCAGCTCGTGTTCTGATGATCTGCGCGTCGCTGCGGTCGTGTGGGTGGTTGCGGGTGGGCGCCGCGGGCGGCGCTGGTGGGCGGTCGGGGGCCGCGGAGCCTCCGGCACGCTCATCACGAAGCATCCGCGAAAACAAGTGACGCACGCGCGGCGCGGCGCCTAGACGTCGCGACACCGCTCCACGGAACCCGGCGCTCCGTCCGCCACTTCGTCACCGCTGTCCCCGCCTCCCTACCGACCCTCCCCGCTCCCTCCTTCCCGCTGTCCCCGCAGCCCCCCTCCGCCGCGCGTTAGAGCTCAGAGGCTATGTTGCGGCACTGACTGGGAGGTACTAGAGTTTGCTTCGCATTTTTGAAACTAACTACCTGGGTAGAATTCTGCGACAGTTTGGAGGAGAATTCCAGCGGCTGGCTGCTCTCATCGGTGGTTTTCCATGGTTTATCTAAATGCTGCAACAGTGACCTATCAAACAGGCCAGGGTCCGCGCGCGATCTTTCCTTCCTCTCCCTTGTCTCTTCCTCATTCCTTACTTACACGCAAACTTACAAGCACTAAAGTACCATACATTCCGGTTTTGATTGATTGGTTGATTGTTTCGTGATTCCAGGCACGTTAACTACCAGGGTCATTAGTCCCGTGAGTGTAATGCCGTCAACTACCAGGGGCATTAGTCCCGTAAGTGTGTTTTTGCTCAGGAGGAGGCGGTGATCATTCCCCCGCTGTATGGCGAGATATGGCGCCGATCCACCGTCGGAAAGCGGTGTTTTCCCCCACCAGGTATGTCCCACCAGCGGGGTATCACCCCAGCCGGAACAAGCTCTTAGCTACTGACAGGTCTCCCGGCACTATATATTTCGAGAGACCCGTCGACAGACAGTAGAACTTGATCCGAATGAAGCGGCGCTTTTCTGGAGGAGGGGGAAGATCACCTGAAGAGGGGGAAGTCTGCCATTAACCAAAGTATAGGTCGGCGCCGGATCTCACCTTCTAGCGAGGAAGAGGTTACCGCCACCTCCCGAGGACACAAAACATTCATTATACATAAGGACTAATGACCATTGCAGTTGGCGTTCCCGCAAACATCAATTAGCCACCGCATTCATCCCAACATCCCGTCGCTCCCAAGGCCCTTGCAGCACCAGACGTTCGTACGGTTACCGCCACAATTGCCGCTTCTTGTCATCCTGCCACGCAGGTTTACTACAACACTTGCGATTCTGAGAGAATCGAAGCCTTCTCTCTGCTATTGGTATACACTCATGAATCAATAGTATCGTGGTACCTGCATCGAAACTGCGTTACGAGACTAATATACTGTCAGTTTACTGGAATATGAGTTTAAGCATAACAACATGTTCTTTAAGTAAATATATTTGTTGTATAATTAATTGAATATTAATGGACAATAAGAAGCATTTAAAAAAATTATTTTCATATTTTACATTTTTTTATAGTTTTTGTTTTATTAAATCATGAATCGATCCCAATCGAAATCAGTAAAATGGAGAATAGATATTGCAGAATTTACGCTTTCTTTCGTTGACACAATATATGAAAAATATGGAATGAAATTAACTAATAGGAGGTTCGTCACACTCCTATGAGAACTCGACATCTGGTAGGCGAGGGAGGAAAATAACAGGTGGTATAGGATTACCAGAAGACAAAAGAGAACTGGAAATGTGAGTATTAGGTGCGACAATTGTAATGAGAAGAATTACTTTATAATTTACAGGTTCATGAAATGACATTCTTAAGCATGTTTTGTTACAAGAATAACAAATTGATAATATATTTTGTTCTTAAATTCCTATTTTTTTGTTATTTAAGGTCACGTCAACTTCCAGGTCATTAGAGACCACTATTGCGTGTAATGGTATGGTAACTATGAGTATGACACGATATGGTGATGATAGTGGGTGAAAGGACGAACACAATACAACCATGCCCGGGGCGGGACTCGAACCCGCGATCTTTCGGCCCGAGATCGATACGGCACAACTGCTTTAGCAATCATGGCCACCGGATCGACATAAATTATTATTGTGTCATGTCTGGATAGTAACTAGAATGAAGATTGTAATAACAGGAGTATTCAGCATTTCTACATCTATTAGGCGAAGTAATTACGAAAAATATTCACAGAAAATACGATGAAATGACTTTGTATTTTCTATTTGGTTTTATTTTGAAGTATTATTTGTTTAAAATATTAGAACTATTGTTTTTCAAATAATACATAATTGGTTCTTACTGCATTACTATTGTAAAGAGAGTTAAAGGGATATTCCTTTCAATGCATTCACTATTCGCATTACGAAATGTCCACAATAGCAATACATGCATGGTATTCATGGCTTTTCGGTAACGCTATTATGTTTGCTTACAAAAGACTCCACAAAGAAAGGCGGGCCCTACTTTTTCCCTCCTCCTCCTCATATTCTCGCCCTAAAAATAGCCGTTATAAATCACAATACAGCACGTTTCATACTTCGGAATTCAGTCGGTTGGCAACACTACCGCCCACGTGGCCCCGCCCACTCCCCTTCCTTACCCCCGACCCCCTCCCCCGGTGACCGGGTCGGCACACGCCATCACAAGTCACGCACCCGGTGTGTGCAAACAGCACATGTAACCTTACATGTCATGACTTATGCCGTGTGGCGGGCGGCGGGCAAGGCGGTGAGGTAACCCATCCGGCCAGTTGCAGGCCGATCGTTTAATTATGCAGAGGGGGGCGGAGTGTCTTCTGTGAAGACGCACACATGACGGACTCCGCCTGAGAGCTTTCGATCTCTCCCGAAGGCCGACGTTGCGTGACTTCTGGATTTGGGAGCTGAATGGTTTGTGGAGGCAATGTGTGGTCGATCACGCGAAATGTTCTCAATCTGGAAATGTAATACCTACGTCGATCTTGATGCGCTGTGGTTATGTGGGTAATATTATTTCACACACATTTTTCATATCAAGAAGGGTTTCTTTGTGTTATTTACATGATTTCAGAAATTTATTGTACAAAAATAACAATAATTGCTGTAGTGAAACCAGACACACATGGGCAAAATTTATATTTTTAACAGAAATAAACTAATCATGAGTTTAGAAAATTAATGTTCTGTGGTGGATGTTGTTTAATTTTTAAAATATGTTTTGACATTAACTTGAACCGAAGTTAAAGTTATTTTAACTCTATATTCAGTTTAAATCTCATTTAAGCACCATACAATTGGTGGTACGCGAAGACTTTAATTCCATGAGAAAATAAATTCATCATTAAATGTTTAGTTTTCGTAAGAAAGTAGGCATTAATCAAAATAAATACAGCGAGAGATGTAGTATATTGCAGCGTGGGGTTGATTTCGTATTCTACAAAAATTAATTAAGTTTTCGTCTCACAGTCTCACAAATATTACTGATGAGTTTGTAACATCGGTACACAGATATGTAGATAGTAAGCAATAGGCATTCTCTTCATTTCTAATACCTCACAGGCTTGTCACTTAATTCCACGAACTACTTGCAGCCCTTCACCGACGAAAACATTGCATTCTTATTACATGTGAGGGATGATTATGTATCTTTCTGGCCATCAAACACCACATTTTAATCAACTTGCTATCTCCTCCTAAATTCTCTCTCTCCTAAATTCGAAATTAGCAAGTCGCAGTAAGTATGATGACATATTAGATGCGAAGAAATAGAAAAGAGACGTAGAAAACCAGGGATATAATAATTGCGTCAATGTTCGTTAAAACCAACCTCAAGTGCCTAATCCTTAATTCTTTCACTTTCCTTTGAACCTATGCTTTCACTATCGAATAGTCTTTATCCAATCTGCTTATATTAATACAATTCAATTTATTGTCAAAACCTCTAATTCAAAGTATGGTTTGTTACATATATTTCCTTGAATTGCTTGAAAGGTGAACTATAACTATCTTTAAACTAACATTTAAGTCATCTAGACAGAATAACCACAAATTGTTTAGTATTTCATTTAAGATCGTCGTTAATTCGATATTAAAAAACTTCTATTTTTAATAATCCTGTTTCGATCTGTCCGAAAAAATTAACAAAGTGAATACTGTATGTTCGGAGATTTGTTTCAAAGCTTCGTAATGTCATAATTTACCTTACATATCATGTATGTTGTTTCAAACCTAATTTATTTTCTGACGCAAGTTACTCATACACATGCAATAAAATATAACGACGTATATACAATAAAATAAGACAGTACATGCAATATTGTGGTACAGTAGTTTTTCTTTAACTAAGAGTTAACAATCTACATTAATGGATTAATTTATCTGCACCATTTCTGTAACCTTAAGGACTTACGAACAATTCCAGCAAGCTTTTTTTACGTTGATGTCGTCTACTGGTCCGTTCATTGGTTCACTGAAAACATCCTGACAATTTTATTGATTGAAAGTTATTCGGAACCCGTCAACTTCTAGGATAATTTGTTCAATACGTGTAGTGCATAGTTTTTCTCGGGGGGGGGGGCAGTGGTCTCGTCCAATTTGTGGCGAGATAGGGCGCCAACCTACCGTAGTCTAACGGGATTTCCCCAACCAGGTATCTCCCATCAGAAGGGCACCGCCCCAGCGAGGGCAAACTCTAAGCTCCTGAGCAGTCTCCCGGCAAGTGTGGTAGTGCAGTGCATGTTAGTGTAAGTGTGTGTAAGTGTAATGGATAGGAGAAGGCAGAGGTAGGAAGAATGCGCGGTCCGTGACCCGTTTGTTACGGTACTGCTCCGGCATTCACCTGATGTTGATCGGAGAAACCACGGAAACCACCCAATAAGGCCATCCACAGCAAGATTTTTCTCCAGGCTGCGACTGAATTCGAGCTCGCTGACAAGCTGCGGGACTCGAACCTAGGACGTCCCGATAGGTGACATCAGTTGATGCCCTGAGCCACCTCTCCCGGTCGGAAAATTTGATAATCCGGAAGAGGTATAGCCCTAAGTAATCAGGACAATCGATGTTCTACAGCACTCGTAAATCTGAAACCTCCACATCCATTAAGTGACCTGCTCTTGACAAGTGACAGAGATTCAGAAAGAGAGAAATTATGCATGATGGCACGCTAGAGAGCCTTGACTGTGAACGAAGCACACATGACCACAAGGGCAGTCGGCCTTCTCCGTCGCGCCTCGGCTTTTTCTTTTGGCTTTCCCCTCACGTCTTCCGCCTTTCTCTCTCTGCTCCGTGCTCTCTATCTCTCTCCCTCTCTCATCTCTCCGTCTCTTCTCTCTCTCTTCTTCTCGTCTCTCTCTCTGTCTCTCTGCTCTGTCTCTCTCTGTCTGTCTGTCTTGTGTCGTGTCTGTCTTGTCTGGTCTGTGTCGTCGTGTTCTGTCTGTGTCTGTCTGTGTCTGTCTGTGTCTTGTCTGTGTCCTGTCTGTGTCTGTCTGTGTCGTTGTGTTGTTGTGCTGTTGTGTGTCTGTGTGTGTTCTGTGTTGTGTCTGGTGTGTCTGTGTGGTGTGTCTGTGTGTGTCTGTGTGTGTCTGTTGGTGTCTGTGTGTGTCTGTGTGTGTCTGTGTGGTTTGTCGTCTGTGTGTGTCTGTGTGTGTGTGTGTCTGTTGTGGTTGTCGTGTGTCTGTCTGTGTGCTGTCTGTGTCTGTCTGTTGGTGCTGTGTCTGTCCTGTGTCTGTCTGTGTCTGTGTCTGTGGTCTTGTGTGTCTGTGTGTGTCTGGTTGGATGTGTCTGTCTGCTGTCATTGTGTGTGTGCGTTGTGTTCTTGTGTTGCTGTCTGTCTGTGGTCGTCTGGCTTCTGTCGGTGTCTTGTCTGTCGTCTGTTGCTTGTCTGTGTCTGTCTGTGTCTGTCGTCCTGTCTGTGCTGTCGTGTCTGTGCTGTGTCTGTCTGTCTCTGTGTCGTCTGTCTTGTCTGTCTTGTCTCCGTCTGTCTGGTCGGTCGTGTCTGTCTGTCTGTCTGTGTTCTGTCGTCTGTGCTGTGCGTCTGTCTGTGTCTTGTGCTGTCTGTCTGTGTCGTGTTTCTGTTGTGTCTGTGGTGTCGTGTCTTGTGTGTCCTGTCGTTGTGTCTGTGTGTGTCTGTGTGTCTGATCTGTGTGTCTTTGTCTGTGTTGTCTGTCTGTGTTCTGTCTGTGTGTCGTTTGCTTGTCTTTGTCTGTGACTGTCTGTGTGTGCTTGTGTCTGTCTGTGTGTGCTGTGCTTTGGTCTGTCTGCTGTGGTCATGTGTGTGTCTGTCTGTCTGTGTGTCTGTTGTGTTCTGTGGTTCTGTCTGTGTCGTGTTCTGTCTGTCTGTGTGTCTCTCTCTGTCTGTCTCGTCTGTTCTCTGATCGTCTCTGTCTCTGCTCTCTCTGTGCTCTGTCTCTCTGTCTGCTGTCCTCTCTGTCTCTGTCTCTCTGTCTCTGTCTCTCTGTCTCTGTCTCGCGTCTCTGTTCTCTCTGTCGATCTCTCTGTCTCTGTCTCTCGTGCTCTCGTCTCTCTGTCTCTGGTCTCTCGTGCTCTGTCTCTCTGTCTCTTCTCTCTCGTCCCTGTCTCTCTTGCTCTGTCTCTCTTCTCTGTCTCTCTGCTCTGTCTCTCTGTCTCTCTGTCTCTGCTGTCTCTGTCTGCTGATTCGCGTCTCTGGTCTCTCTGTCTCGTCTCCTGCTGTCTCCTGTCTGCTGTCTCCTGTCTCTCTGTCTCTCTGTCTCGTCTGTTCTTCTGTCTTCTGTCTCTCTCGTCTTGCTCTCTGTCTGCTCTGTCTCTCTGT
>BOPP01000215.1:763155-785500 GCA_017312745.1 Gryllus bimaculatus
GGCTAAAAGATTGTGGTCTTACTTATGTTTGAAGGTAATTATCGTTAATATATGCCTTGAATGGTCATATCTCTAGGTACTGACCGGCATAGGGGGCTCATGGCATTAGTTGATAACTCTGCAGTGCCAAGAGACGGAGAGGTCCTAGGGGATGCAAAGGTTCTATCCTCGACAGTGGCAAGATTTTTGACAGTGCTAATATAGGTCGGATTCAGTCGCTGTCTGAACTTAAAGCTTGTTACGGCCAAGCCTGTGTCCTGCTGGTGGGAGACACTTGTTCTATGTGCGTGTGTATGGGGGTGAAGATTGAGCCGAAATAGGGGTCCTTTGAAAAAAGATTTGAAATTTTTTTCACATTTTGCCTTACAAATTTCGAAGATTTGGGGCATCGATGTTCTTAATAAAAATTAACAATCAAAAAAATTAATTTTAATTATTGAAAAATATTTAATAGACGAGTTACTGACTACTACACAAATTTTGACTTTTGCAACGAAGTAAAACGTGGAATTTGTTTCAAGTGTTATATCCCTAGTCAATACTACTTACTCATAAAAGCAGACACAATATATCGGTAGACCAATGTCCCCATGAATTTGAGATGGCTGTAAACTTTAAAATTAATATACAACGACAAAATGTCATTTTATCAGGGATTTTAACATATTTACGGAAATATCGTGTTTTATTACGTAAAGCTGAAGCTTTTCCGGGGGAAGGACCCCAGTACCTCATCCAATCGCAAAACTGCTAGAACGAGTATAATATATTAATATTTCTTTTTTTAAGTTTAATGATGTTGGTGTATTTAAATACTCATTGCGAGTAATCTCGACCGAATACGGTTTGCGTATAGTGGAATGCTGAGTAACTATAAATGTGTAAGTAAGAGTTGATCATATTATAATCCTCCAAGTTGTTCACATTTGTGGATAACCAAAGACACTTTACAATGCTGGTTGACACCTTCTATATAGCAAGCTGTGTATTTAGCATAATGTAAACTGTAACAACCTCCCGCCCAATCGTTTTTAATCCAGCCAGCCACACCCTGCCTTAAGCGTTTATATATTAAACCAACCAGTGTCACTACGCTGTTAAGGCCGACCTAAAAAGTGCAGCAGAAATTATGAATGTCCTCATTTAGCGGCTCTCATGAAAAATAAGTGGCTAAATACTGAAGAGGGCATAAGTGGCATACTTGGCGTCTGCTCTGGGATGGAAATAAACATTTCACCTGCCCCTAAAGCTTGAAGGGGTGGCAGGATGTGGAATGTAGAATTGCGAAAGGTCTGTGGTCCGTGATTTAGAGTTTTGCCTGGCATCCCCTGTATTTATTCGAACGAAATTATATAAATGACCACTCAGAGCACTGTATCATTGAGACCACCTGTAGTACACTGATCAATGTAATCAATTTCTACCTCGGGACTAGGGCTCAAATCCAGACGGATCCATGTGAAATTTATGGCGTCGGTGTGTAACGATTAGTGTATCGGCCAAGCTTGCGGGTTCAAACCCGATCGAAGCTGTAGATTGTTAAAGGTTAAAAAAATCATTCGTACCCTGTCTTTCGGAGGGGAAGTAAAGCCAGCGGTTCCATGCTGTAGATTCACAGCATGTAAAAGATCCTAAGGCCTCAAAGAAGCCTCTGCAAACAATTAAAATCTCCACTTTCATTGCCTGAGTGACGCTTCCTTTCTCTGCTATACAGTGAAAGGAACGGGAGTAGCGGAATGAGCGTGGTCAGATGGAGTAGCGGGTCTTGAGGACAGCGCCTCGGCACGGATAATAAGACATCAATCGAATCGAATCGATTCGAACCGTACCGAACCGAACCGAACCGAACCGAACCGAACCGAACCGAACCGAACCCAATCCAATCCAATCCAACCCAATCCAATCCAATCGAACCCAATCCAATCCAATTGAACCCAATCCAACCCAATCGAACCCAATCCAATCCAATCCAACCAATCCAATTGAATTTATGGTGGACAAAGTGACTTTGTGCCAGGTTATCACTGGGTTCTCTCGACCTTGATTTCATTCAACAAATGCTACATCATCATTTAATACCAGTAGTAATTCAACTGTTCACCTTTTACCTCTGGCTCCCGAGGTTCAAATTCCGGAGGGTGCATGTGCAATTTGTCGTGGACAGAGCGATTTTGTTGCAAGTTATAGAGGGTTTTTTCTATTTTCTCCTGATTCTCATCCAACGGTTTCTGCTTCATCATTCATTTCATACTATCATAATTGTCCAGCCACAAAAATTATTCAATCACCTTAGGTGTTAATATAAGGTTGCCATCAAAATGAAGAATGTAAAGTAACGGCTTCTTTAATAATACAGTGCAAAAACATTTGAACATTATGTCTTGCCGCGAATTTATAGTACATGTCATTCACTAAATCACATACACTGATTGGAAAATGGAATCAGAAATGTTCCATCGTATGATTTTTCTGGAAAAGATACGTAATATGTACTATTTTTGATAAACTTGGAAAAGACTCAATAGAAATACGGAAGGAATCTCGAGTGTTTTAATCTACAGATCATGTGACATTTTATTATTTCTATTACAAACATTCTTTGTAAAGTATCTGTGTAATTAATTGTTTATAACACAAAACATAAAATGAAAACAGTACGAAAGAGACAAAAAATAAACTTGCAATGAACATAGAAGTTACAAACTTATCTTATGTAAAGTTTTATTTTACTCTCATTTTAAATTATAACATACGTTTCAGCGCTGAACAGAATATTATTTTCACATTCTCGCATTCTCACTATAAAAAGAAAGTTGTATTCTGCGAAAAATCAATTAGAGATTTTGTGAGAAGTATTTAAGTTGAGGGATCCCTAATACCGAAAAAGTAATTTTTTTCAAAACATATTTTCGTCTGGCCGTCTTTCGTCTGGTGTTTGTCAACAACTAAATTCTAAAGAACACATAGGACTTAAAAAAAAACTATACTTAAGAGTGTTGCAAAACTCCAGCCGCTGCGAATTTCAAACGCACCTCTTAGATTTTGGGGTACTTTACATAAAGGAAATAGGGCATTTTCAATTTTTTCTACGAAGTAGTTCAAAACTTTTTTATTATTTTATAAAAGTAGCTCAACTATTTGATAGGTCAGCTATTATCATCTTATGCATTACAGCTATTGAATTGAAAATAACTTGTAAAACATCAAAGAAAGTGCATTATACAACAATAGATCTCTAAAGAATTTAATTGAATTAGTTTATAATTCTCCCCCATATGTCACACAAAATGATTAAGTTTTTCGACGAAAAAGCAAATAAATACTTATATTATAATACTAAATGCAAACCTTACGAATTAGACCAGTGTTTGATAACAAGAATTATTATAACATAGGTATTAAAACAATCCATGGTCCCTATTAACTATCATAAACACCAGTCACTTTTCGGAAGATGAATCTTGAAATACAAGCAAACATTACAAGATATTCGAATTTTGATGAGATGGATAAACGGATACTGAATACTGGGCCTTAAATGGGTCATTTGTTAGTATTCTAGTCTCGAAATGCAATAATCTCTCTAGCGATTCTTACATTATAAATAACTATATTGTTCACTTTTTGCGACATCACTAGTTTTTGCGTATGTAAAAACGTAACTTTTTCCCACAATTAATAAATAAGATATTCTCGGAAATATCAATATTTTTGTTTACATTGCTTGTAAAATAATAAGATAAAGCACACTTCACCGAATTTCAAGCTCAATTTTTATTTATTTTATTGAATTTTTGAGAAATGTAGATGTATTTTTACTTTCTAGCCACTATGTTTTCCAATGATCGTACATGAACTAAATAAAGAAAATGAATGAAGAAATTTATGACCAAAAAACAAAATACACTGAGATGAAATACACGAAATATTTGCATTGGTTTTGCTAGTAACATCCACATAACTGTGATGTATACTTGTAAATGTGATAATACGTAAAAGTATGTCATTGCACAACCAGTTTGTACAAGTACTTCACCGAAACAAAACGAACACGATTAGAATTCCGATTTATATTTTACTTTGTTTATAATGAAACAAATTTGTACTGTCACTTAATAGAATGATTATCGAAACAATGTTTTCCTAAGTTGATTCTTTAACTGCCACGATTTTGGTCACAACTGTTGCCCACAAAAGAAATTCATACAATTTTATTAAGTGCCATCTTCTATCTGTCGACCGAGCCTAATATTACTCATTTCAACCTGGTATAAAAAATGTCCATTATTTATTTAACAACACTTTGAAGTAGATGTATGGTTAGTCATTACGAAAATTTGTTTGCTCTGAAAACATAAGCTAAGAATGGATATGTAAAGGCATTGTTAGTATTTATCATCAACAGAAGTTTGTAAAGTTTTCCAATCGAGAGGAAATATTATTGTATTTTAACCCTCCAAAAATTCGGGAAAAGTAACATTTTTGCTTTCCAGGCGATTTTCAATCCAGGATTAAAAACATAGTATTTCCGGAAACTGAATCCAGAAATACATCGCGTGTTCAGCAGGATACGTAGCAACATCATGCAATAAGGAACAAACGAGCACCCCTTGAGTTTTGTAACCGTGAACTCCAATTTGGCAAATTACTTCGATGAAAAAATATTAGAGGTGAATTGATATTTACTCTCGAATTTTGTTTGCAAGTGCTATTTGTCGCCGAAATAGTTTGCTTCCTTCAGAAAAAAAACATTATTTTTTCATATTCTAAACAATTGGCAATATACACTTTTAAAAGCTTATTAATTCGATCGCTGGTGCGGTAGATACCTTTTTATTATGATAAATAAATAAAGATATTGTCTCGTACCAATTTTTTTTATTTAGATGAATAAAAGGTATTGATACCAGACAATATCTTTATTTATTTATCACTTTTAAAAGCATTGCATTTGCGTAAGCCAAATCATAAAATACATAGACCGTCCAGCACCGCCGAGCATTTAGAAATTCACAAGCACCCGGGCAGTTTGAAAATTGCAGTTTACAGTTGCAAAAGTATTTTGTGCAGAAAATATTAGAGGTGTATTTATTTTTTGTTTCAAACGAATATTTTGTGCACAAATGTATTATCTCCACTAAAATAGTTTGAATCCTTTAAGTAAAGAATTTTTTTTGTATCCCAAGCAATCGGTTATCGACGATTTTAAAAACATCGCATTTCTTGAAGCCGAATCTTCAAATATATGGACCGACCAGCATCACTGAGTATTTAGAAATTAACTAGCGCCCTGGGCTGTTTTGCAACTGTGAACTGCAATTTGCAAAGTATTTAGTGAGGAAAATATTAGAGGTGCATTTATAAACTGTGTCAAATTTTGTGCACAAATGCATATTCTCTTCTAAAAAAAAATTGCGTACTTCAGCAAAATAACTTTTTTTATTCCAAGCAATCAGTAATCGACGATTTTAAAAACATCGCATTTCCGGAAGCCAAATCTTGAAATATAAGGACCGTCCACAATCATTGAGCATTTAAAAAGTTAACTAGCACCATGGGAAGTTTTGCAACTGTGAACTGCAATTTGTGAAGTATTTCATGATAAAAATATTACGGGTGCATTTATATTTCGCCTCAAAGAAACGTTTTGTGCACAAATGCATTTTTTTCCTCTAAAAAAGTTTACGACCTTCAACAAAATAACGTTTTTTTTTGTATTCCAAGCAATCGGCAATCGACGATTTTAAAAACATCGCATTTCCGGAAACCGAACCCTCAAACCCATAGAGCGCGCAACAGTACATGCAGCATCGCCGCGCAATTAGGAATTAACTAGCACCCCCCACCGGCGGTGTTGCAACATTTCAAATTGCCGCCACCTCCAGCCAAGGGGGCGCGGTGTACGTGCGCGAAACGTGGCATACCGACCCTCCCGGGGCTGAGGAGCGCCCGTGCTAGTCCTCTTCGTCGCTCGCTGCGGGGGGCGGGGCGGGGGCGGGGCGGCGGGCGAGGCGGAGAAGGAGGGTCTCCGCTGACTTGAGAGCGCCGCTGCTGCCGCGGCGGGCGGCGGGCAGCGCGGCGGGCGGGTGGCGGGGCGCGTTAAGCCTCGTCCCGCCGGCGCAAGCCCTATCAGTGCGAAGGCCACCTTTACGCCTGTCCTACCTCGCCCCGCCCCGCCTGCCCCAGCGCCGTTTGCCTCCCTCACGATGCGGGCGGCGCGTCTCTTAATACAATATGCTTCATTCCTGAGAACCCGCCTCCCTGGGCTCCCTTGGGCAGTGACCCACCATTAAGACGCCGCCGCCGCCCGCCCCCGCCCCCGCCCGCCCGCACGGGCTGCTAGCGCTCCGGCGCGGCAGCGAGGCGTGTGTTGAGCATCCCGCCAGAACGCGTCAGTGGGTGCAACGAGTGGTTTCTTGGAAGTGCAATTGTCTTGGTAGAACGGAGTGGGGGTTTGTTGTTTTGGAGAGTTACAGGGGGTAATGAATCTAGGTTTAAAAATAAAGCTGAGTTTTGAAACTGGGATACAGTATTACTGTTCATTCAGTATCCAGCTTTATACATTTTAATCTCTTCATTTTTATGTGTGATTTCTTTTTATATATTTAATGTGCTTTTTTATTCTTATTAATGCGTAGTTTTATATATTATTAGTGTTTGTCCCTCACTCTTTGTATTCTACTTTCGTCCTCTAGATCTTTTACTACCCTTTACGTTCGCGGCTTTCTTCCTGATTTATTTCGTTGGATCCTCTTTTCTCTCCGTTCAGATTCTTTCTTTTCTCGTCATACTGTGGGATTCATTCGGCGTAATCTTATTCTTCCTTTTCCTAAGTATCTTTCTTATCTCTCCTAGACCACCATTCCGTCGTCATACATTCCTTGCTGTTCTGCCATTTCTGTTCCTTCTTCCCTTTTTTCATTGTCGGTAAAACTTATTTTCCACTTATTTCTTCTCTGATTTTCCTGTTTCTTTTCTCAAGTTTCCTACTGGTCAACCAACTTAGGGGTCGATGTCTTACCCGGCAAGTTTGCTTAAAAAACATTTGGTTCATCTAGGCGATGATCAAAAAACGCGACATCTTCCAAAAAATAGAGTTGCTTAGATAACTGGTGTCTACTCAAGATAATGAAATCTGAATACATTTTTTGGTTCTCCTGCAGTTCTCTAGTAACTCACGTTAATGAGACACTCATACTTACCTAAACAAGTCAATGGCAATTACTCAGCGAGCGATGGTATACGGCAGTAGGTTTTTATGACGTGTGGTGCATACCGTATAGGTAAGTTTGTGTAATGCTTCATCAGAATTTGTGGAACACATGATTTTGGGGTGGATCGGCGTGCTTATCTTTCCCTGTCACGATTTAATAGAGCATTTACCTTAACATTACATATCAACAAATTAATAAAGTTTGTATAAAACGTAATAACACATGGTAATCACGTTGGATAGTTCTACGGGATGAATTATTCACGTTTAACGTCCAAATAATTATAATCGGAATCATCACAAGTCATTCCAATGCATCCCAAATCAATCAGACGCCAATCGGAAAGCAATTGAGCAATATCTCCAACGCATGCCCATTCATCTCAGACTCATTCGGTATCAATTACAATCTTTCAAGTTCCTGCTAATCATCAACTCAATCGAACTCAAATCACAATCATCCAACGCAAGTCCAAACACCAGACTCATTCGGATTCAAAGACAATCATCGCAGATAGCAAGCCCCCATCATGTACCGATTCCAATCGGAATCAATCGAATCTTCTCCGTGCAAGTCCAAATCGTTAGACTAATCGATTCAAGTCACAACCTGCCAGACGATAGGCCCAATCAAATCCAGTACGTCAATCGGATTAATGCACAATCACAACAACACAGAGTGTAATGATACAGATTCAATCCGGAGCATCAATCCCAAGCAATCAAGGCTCGTCTGCTGGTGTGTCTTACTTTCCTTCGCGGCCAGGCGTGCGGCCCAGTGCGGAGAGGGTGGCAAGTGGAAGCAGAGGAGATGCGTGGAGGGGAGGGGGCGCACCTCAACAGTGGAGCCTGGAGGGGGGGGGGGAGGAGGGCAGCAGGAAGCAGCGCCCGCCGTCCGCACGACGTCCTCATCCCTCCACCGGACTCACCTCCAACTTCCACCGCCGCCGCTCTTCAGACCAATGCAACGTGAATGGAGAATGTGGGCAGGAGGATGTTGTACGCAAAGGGAGCGAAGGAGTGAATGTCAAGACTGCCGAAGGGTGACAGAGATGGGATGATCAGACTAACGGGAAGGTTTGGATGGCGGGAAGAGGTAAGCGGCTGGAAGGCAGGTACGACTCGAGGGTGACAATGGTGGGGAATTGAATTGATTGATTATTTCGTAATTCCGGGCGGGCCAACTCTTATGGTGTCGTCGGGATGACCGAGATCGTTAAGGTAGTAGTGCCGTCGCGATCTCGGACTGACGAATCGCGGGTTCGAGACATGCATCGGACATGGTTGTATTTGTGTTCGTCCTATCATCATATCATGCCATTTTCACGGTTAACATAACGTTAAATCCAACAGTGGTCGCTAATGACCTACACATATATGTTGTGTATGTTGATGCGACCTAAAATAACAAAAATATATATCTTTTGGTAATTAGTCCAGTATGTGTATTTTATGTTGTTTCTCGAAAGGTAACGGTGTTCTTCTCCCGCTGGTTGGAGGGATCAGGCGCAGACCTACACGTTGGTTTGCAAGGTTTCCAAATCAAGGTATCTCCCACCAGAAGGGCAACGGCTCAGCGGGACAACCTCCAAACTTCCGACTGGTCTCCCAACATGTGTGGTAGAGTAGTTCAAGTAAATGCAAATGTGTGTGTGTGTGTGTGTGTGTGTGTGTGTGGTGTAAGTAAGGGGTGAGAAAACGACAAGGAAGGGGAAGGACGATCGCGCACGAACCGTGGCCGGTTTGTAAGGGTACTACTCCGGCATTATTCTGATATAGATCAAGTAAACCATACAAAACCAGAGATCAGAGCAGACGGCAATTAGAATTCTTTTTTCAAACTGCGGCTTAATTCCATCTCGCTGTTTAGTTAGTATCAAAAATCGGAACACTTTTAGGACTCAAAACATAGAACAAGAGATCAACTCCTAGATCAGAAGAACTACAGTGACAATTGATGCCCGTCAGCTGGTGCGGAAACGTGAGGGGGTGGTAAGACCGGTAGGGGCTGTAAGGCTATCCGCTCTCATCGCTAATTCTCTTTCTTCGATGGCGCTGTTGCGCAGTGTTATCTATGGACAGTAAGATGGTACGAACGAGGGGTAAGGACGATGACAGAGGGAGGTTGATGGTCTTGGCTTCCGCTACCTCCACTCTTTCTTTCCTCGTCCCCTTCATCGGGCGTACCCTTTCCGCCATCATCACTCTCACCCTCCTGTCGCACTCACATTCGCGTCCTCCTCCGTTCGCTGTCTTTCCCTCGATGTCTTTACCTTCCAGCGGTTCTCATCTCTTCTCATCCTTACCTTACCGCCTCTTCTTCCATTCCCACCGTTCCCTGACCTCGTATATGTCTCGTCCTTGAATCATCCTAACTCTCCCACTTTTCTCACTCTTCGTCTGGGGAGAACTGCGGAGATCATGTGGGGAGAAGTTGCCCTGTCTGGGGAGTTTCCCCGGGAGAAATACCTGGAGAGTGAAATATTCTACAAACCGACTTGTAGAACAGCACCGAATTGTGGGGAAAAACACACCACCACCACCACCAGACATTAAAACATTCACTACACTAACGGGACTACTGAGCGTAGCAGTTGACGTATATAAAAGATCGCAAACATCAATTCTGTATTCATCGTTCAGGTAGTTTAACCCCTCCCCCCACTCTCCCCATTCTCCCCCTATCTCACTAACTGGATTTTCTCATTTTGCCGCTGTTTCAACCTCATACTTTACAAACAATATATTTTATCTGGTGTGGTCAACCTTGTTCTCATTCTTTCCCATCCTTTAATCCAATTTTTACTCACTTATACATTGTCATATTTGACTTTTTTTCCTTCACAAACATTCTATATTTAATTCATTTCTATAAGGAGAAACGAACCTTCAGGTTCTCATCGAAGATACTATAATCTTAGATGTTTCAGAATAGGAAGAAATAAACCTTAAAAATGTTAATAGGATTAAAAACTATTTTTGAGTCAAAGTCTTTTTTTTTAATTCTGGTAGTTTTGCTATCTTTTATATAGCGCTCTGTCTTTCCTCACCTGTAACCCGATCGTCCTCACTGCCTTGGCTCCACTCCTCCTCACAGATCACGGCTGTCCTCCACGGCCCCGTGCACTTCGACGTCACTTCTCAGCCGTCCTCGCATCCTTCATGCCCAGATCGTCCTCGCCCTCATCGTCAACCACTGCCATCTATCGTCGCCCACTGTAATACTACCACTATAAATTTGTCATTTTCTCCGTTTTACTTGTTTCGACGTCCGATGTACTTGATTGGAAATATAGTGTTCTTACTATTCCAAATGCTCCCTGTCGTCATCTCTTAAGGCGACATTCGACGAACCCCGAGCAACCGCCCGCCGAATTCCGCGTAGTGAGGACGGGTTGCTTGCGATTCGACGAGCGCCGAACATTCCATTTTCTTTCTACCCACCGCGTGTTGGTGTTTTAGGACACATCAAAGGGAGCGAACATTAGTCTAACACATCCGCTGTTTGGGATTGGACGAACCACAGCTATCTGCTCGGCGAATGCCGAATGTGTGGAGCCGCCTTTAGCCATCTCCACTCTTTTGTTTTGGCACTTGTCGATCAGCTTAATTGTAAAAGTTGTCATTGCCAACAATAGTATTTATTATAAGAGCAGCTTTCGATGGCTTAGCCATCATCATCATTTGTATGCTGAATGGAAGCCACAAAAACCACAGACAACTGATGATGATGGCTAAGGCATCGCAAGCTGCTCTTATAATAAATACTATTGTTGGCAATGACGTTTATAATTATTTTATGAAAAATGCCAACAATAACGCACCACAACACCTATACCACCTCTGTCAACTATCTTCACCATATTTTTCTTTCTCTTTGGCACTCTTTCTGTGGGTTTTCTTCTCATAGTAATTTAATACCGTCATTGCCGATTTCCGTAGATCTCGTACTTTCAATCTCGTTGCTTTCTTTTCCTCTCTCTCTCTCTCATTGTACTCGTTGCCTTTAACCTCCAGTCTCTATTTCTTACCTACCAACTCTCCTTCCATGATTATATCTTCCTCTCGAGTAGATCATCGCTCCGTCTCATGTGGAAAACAACAAAAAATTTTTAAAAAATCTATTTTCATCGTCTCCTAATGCAAAATCACAATCTACTCATTCCTCACAACAATACTTCTCCTCTTCGACACTAGCTATCGAATTCAACCGCTGTCTGGAGAAAACTAAACAATCAGCTGCTCTTATCGGTAGTTTTACATGGTTTCTGTAATAAATACCGCTAGCCGAACTATAGTTCGGCACCACATCTCACCATCCGGCTGGAAAGTAATCATTGCCACCTCCCAGAATAAAACATTCAGTACCCTGACTACTGATCATAACAGTTGACGTACCCGCAAATCAATCATTTAGCTTCACAAGTAGTTTCATTTACCTATTTGCTTCTTAAATCAACTCTTCAACAACTTTTTTCTCATTTTCTTCATTCTTGTTATCGTTCGTGTCTGTTCCCCGCCACGCTGGTTGGTCTGAACCCGCCCCCCCGCCGTTGTCATAGCAATCCTCTTTTCGACGATCCGGCGAGTGTATACTCGCTTCACACCGACTACAGATCGTAATACGTTTCTCCAATTTTCAAATTTGTATCCACCACCACTACAGCACCTTTTTCTCTGACATTGCCTTCTCCATGGCATTCATTCCTACGTCAACTTCGCTTCTCCCTGTTAAATAACTCCTTTACCATTCCCTTCCCCGGTTTTGTTCCTCTGCTCCACCGTCACCTCAGTCATTTTACCGCATGTGTCCCTTTCCCTACTGACATCCTACCCTACTGACTTAGGTGGATCAGGGAATCAACAGATTTCACAGCAGTGTATCTGACCAGGAGCTCCTAGGTGCGAGTCCCGACGGTTGCAGGATTTTCTAACCTTGCTTCTCAGCTAGGTTGAATTCAGCCGCTGTCTAGAGGAGAATTCTAGAGGGAGGCTGCTCTGATAGGTAGTCTTCCGTGGTTTCTCCGATCAATACCGGGCGAATGCCGGAGCAGTAACCTAACAAACGAGTCATGTCCTTAACCTTACCTCTTATACACACACACATACACACACATACACACTTACACTTACCCGTACTTCACCATCACACACGCCAGGACACCAGAAGGAAATTTAGAGGTTTTCATGGGTTTTCATGGGCGGTGGCACGCTGATGGGAGATACCTATGTTGGGGAAAATCCAGACAAGTCGACGACAGTAGGCCTCAAATATCGCCATTCAACGGAGGAATATCAGCAATACCTCCCGGTGTGAAACATGCACAACTCGTTCACACTTAATTTCTTTTGCATTTGACGCGTTTGGGATCATCAATCAATCTATTGTCTACAGGTCGTTGTCACCATTGTCAATTTCCACAATGATACCACTATTTCTCATCATAACTCTACCCTACCACCTGTTTTTATAACATTATATTTCTTCCCGACTCTTCCCTTTGTGTCTGAACATCTTGAATATACTCATCATTACTTTCGCCTCTCCATCTTTGTTTCTTGCGGCCTTCTGTATGATGAGTATATTGATGGAGCATACCATATCTCCATGCTCAAAATTCTTTTCTTCTACAGTGTACATCTATTAGAGAATTCATCCACAGGTTGTTATCACCATCTTCAATGTTCACGTGTCTACCAATCAAGTTCTCTTCTATACTCAATCCTATTTATGTAATTTCTATTATCACCACATATTTCCCTTCTCCCAACTCCTTCGACATTATCATCATCGCTTGTCCCTTCTACGTTGAATCTATCACCCACCTCTGATCAATCCCAGCAATTTAATACCTCCAGCTCCAATCACAGCATTCGTAGTTCAAAGCTATCTACGGTGAGTACCAACACTCCGTCACATCTGCAATTTTTACACTTTAGTCGACTCCAATACCCTCGTCTCTAACATCTCCCTATCCATTTCCGTCTCTCCCGCCTCAAGAACCACTTCAATATTACTGTCATCGCTTGTGTCCCTCCTATGTTGTATCCAACACACACTTCCTTTACTCAATACGCTACTGCTCAATCCCAGCAATTTAATACCTCCGTCACCATTCACAGCAGCCTTAGTTCAAAGTTATCTACGGCCACTACCCAACACCCCGTCACATCAGCAATTTTTCCATTTTAATCGATTCAAATGCCCTTGTCCCTAACATCACCATATCCATTTCCCTCTCTCCCGCCTCAACAACCCCTTCAACATTCCCGTCAGCGGTTTCATCTCTCCTACGTTGTTCCTTGGGGCCGCTGTTCCACGGACACCTTAGCACCCCCCACCCTGGCTCCCCGGGCCGCCGCCAAGACGCGCCACGGAGGCTGCCCGTCGCCCGGCGTTCGGACGCTCGGACGCTCGGACGCTCGGACGCTCAGACGCCGGCGCCAGAGGCCGAAGAGGTGCAAGGCAAGGGGGAGAAAGAGAGAGAGAGAGAGAGACAGAGAGAGGGTGGACGGGGCGGGGCGGTTCCTGGAAGGAAGCTGGCCGCCTCGTGATTGGGTGGCGTTATGCAGGGCGGTGCGGGCGGGCGGGCGGAGGACGCAAGGGAGCGAATCTTGGCCGGGGGCTGGCAGTTCTCACGCTCCGAATGCGCACGCTTTGATAGAGACTCTTTGCACGATTTAGGGGGCGCTGTCCGTGACACTGTAGCTCTCGAGTAAGAAACGTAGTCCGTGTTTTGGTTAAATTTCCGTAGTCGTGTTTTGGTTATTTGGTGGAATTTGGAATATTAATTTGTTGCTCAGATAGTTATGTATTCCCAACAGCCGCTATACAGTTCGAGGTTTTAATGAAGTATATTGTTATCTGAATCCCTTGCTACACGTTTTCACGGAGTGATGGTCATTTTGTGGTCGATATTTACTCGGCAGAAAAGAATAATTAGTTCTTCGGTTTGAATGAAAAGAACTGGAATGACGAATAACATAAATGTAATTGAAAAATATAAAATTAGTTTACAAATTATTATAATTGAATTTGAGGATCATCGTAACTGTAAGTTATGAATTTGAATTATTAATTGAAAAAGCAGATATTATTGCTGGGCGGAACATTGTTGTTCCGAAGAAACACAACAAGAGTGTACACAAAATACTAATAACTTCGTAAATGTATGTATGTTATTACAACGTACAGAGATAAATGCCGGGCAGATAATAGAACGCACGTGAAATACATTTTTAAAGAGAAATTGATAATTTGATTTTTAATAAAATGTTCAAATAAATGAATGAGAAACAGAAGGCCATCAATCAATGGCACGAAGAAAATAAGTGCATTTTTTTCAATATGGCAGAAAAGAAATGGGTGTTGTATTCTGACATTTATTGGCTTATTTTTTATATTAATTATAAATTAATATTAAATTTAAAAAAATCCATTATAATTCAGTTTATTATATTTGGCAGTTAATAACCGGAATTGTTAAAACAGAATTAAGACGATGAAATATGTGTCGTGAAATAATTTTGTATAGTTGTGTTAAATAACGACCATCATGTTAATTAATCTCAGTGCAATGATAAGTTTCACACTTGGTCGTTTTCAATTGTTTTGCTGAACGTGTTGGGACCACTCAGTAACTACAGTACCGGCACCGTATAAGCGTCTTTGACAGTTCTCTTGACACGTGGTGTAGTACGTCATGTGATCTGCTCTGAAGCAATTAGTTTGCGTGGATTTGTGTACTTTCTCACAGCCAAGGTTCAGCATTGCCACTCACCTGACTCACACACAGTCATAGAGGCGATATGAACATTTCATCAAGACGTGTCGTCGCCTGTCAGTACGTGTTAATGCCCTGAGATATAATTAATCTGTCATGTACGAGGTGCCATAAGCGTAGTAATGGTGTGGCAATAGTGCATCGTACTGTCAGAGTACTATATTAAGGTGGCTAGCTTTGCCAAAAATTACAAAACAAATTTGTAAAAATCTAGCTTAAAAATCAGGTCATTAATGATTTTTTTATTTGGGAAATTTGTCAGACACTCTAATGAAACTGTTATTCTTTCTGATGTTTTCTGAATGAAAAAATCAATAAATTACCGTAATAATCAGCGTACACTCCCTGTCGACTTATTGCAGTATTTCAACGTGTAAAATACAAAATAAAGTGGTTTATGAAACCTAAAATATACTGGCAAACTGATTTTTTTCTGTCCTATCATTCAGAGCTATTTTGCATGTTATAAGTCTAACTATTTCAATAAGCAATTAAATAACTATACAAGTTTTTGATATCATCAATTGACTGAATAAAAAAGTGAATAATTTATGGCGAACAATTTGTGGAGTTAAGGTTTCGCCCCCCCTGAAATCCATCACTTAAAACGATTTAATTACTACCATTACGCCAAGAAATGGGCCGTTTGTTATTCCTTTAGCAGGTACTGGAGAGCAAATGACTCTCACGTCTCCTGCTTGGACTATAAATTAATCATATCTCCAGGCAAAGCACTTTGCTTTTATGCATAAATTTCGAATTTTACCAAAAGTACACATTCTACGATCTCCATGAACAGGTCAGTCATTTTCTCCGCCAATCAGAATAATTGCTTAACCATTTTATGTATTCAAGATCTGCGTAAACTTTGAACCTCGTATCTCAATAGCCAAATGACATGAAATTTTATGATTTACTCTTTTCACAAAGGGCTCAAAAGATATTTTCGAGTGTTAGCTGATAGCTTGTTGGGCTAACAGTAAGGTGCTTAAATCGAATATTGATCACTTTTCATCATTTCCACTTATTATATATTACGGTTTGTAAATTCTTCAATTAATATATCGCTTTCTTAAATTGGTTTTCAGAGACTTTCCGTTTTTCCTACGCTTCATGTAAACTGGTCGAATTTGTTCGTGCAGTGATCACAAAGATTTTTTTCCAAGAGCGCAAAAGTCATTCGTTCATGATTCTCTTTTTCATTCCCACCAGGTCTAATAACCTTTTATGCTACCGCGTATTCATGTATGTCCTGTGATCTAAAATTCCACCTGCGAGTCTCGTGTCTTCTTCTAACAATACTTACAAACGAATTACTGACTTAAACATGTCCTACACCTGCTGAAAAACTCGTCCGCACTTGTCGGTCGGTTCGTTTGAGGCTACGCAGCAAAAATTAACACCGGCGACGAGGGAAAAGTGGACAAAAGTACGGGGTGGGGTTGCACGACACAAGAAATAAGTTGGTAAAGACGAGCATGCAGTGGAGGGTACCGAGCTTAGTGAATAAATTTGGCTGAGTCCACGCTCAGTGTTATTTTATTGTAGGGGGAAATATGAGTTAGAGGGTATACAGAATAACACGACAGAACTTTTCAAGCTGTCAAATACTCTTCTACAAGTACTTACAAGCGTTAATTGAGTAAAATTAGTGACGCTACAATTGCACGTACTTTATTTTTGCATTATTTGTAACGGCTACGTAATTTTATAATGTTATGCGGCTACGTTATGTTACATGAACCTGCAAAAGTGGTTCAACGAAGCAAACATTTCTTTTACATGCTGTAATTTGAACTCAGATACATAGGTTTAGCCCGGCATTCATGTCACTTCTACTCTATCAACGTTACTGGCGAATTAAAACGAATGTTGAAAATTTACATTTATAATTTTCAAATAATTAGAAAAATTGCAGGTAATATTTGTAGAACTAGATAGAATTGTGGAAAATGTTTTTAATTAAGAAAAAAATACAATCTTCAATATATAGGTCTAGGAAGATGCCGATAAATTTTAACTTTTAGAATTTCAGAGAAATAAAAAGTTTAAAGAAAACCGGATATCAGGATTTATGCCAAATATGAAAATAAATAAATAAAATTCTGGAGTTATTTTTATTTGATTAGTGATTTCTATAAAGATACTATCCTATAGTATAGATTACCTGCGGTAGCAGATTAGCATACTACGTGTATTGTAATGCTGGGACAAAAAACAGCAAATTTTCCGACAGAAAAACGTGTACTATAAGGTCCTGATATTTACAAAATTAATTAAATCTTGTTATGTAGGCGATGTTGGAAACATGTTTTGTGGGTCCTTGGTAGCGAAATATTTGTTGAAAGCAACATGTACTTATGTCCGCCCATCAGTCCGCCTCAACTTCCTCTAAAATTGATATTCTCCGACCTATCTGACCGAACTCTAGGCTAGGCGTGTTTGATATTTTCATTTTTTGGGAGTACTTTGCATGAAGCCTTAATGCAAAAATATTCAAAACACAATAAAAAATGGTTCCAGATTTTTCCAATTATTTTTTTCCTCCGATGTAGCAAAGGAGGGTAAACTATAATACACGTTTCATATTCGTGTAACTTTCTTAATTTTCGAAAATTGCAAACGTACAAAACTTTTGAGTCAGCTTCCTTCACCCACAATATTAAAGATAAAACTTTCTGTACGCTATAAAAGCTTTTCTTCAAAGACAGGTCTTTAAAAAAGCCACAACCCATTAGTAAAAAATGATTAGTTTTTGCGCAATTTTGGGTGAAATAATGAAACTTTTTAAACTATTTTCTTCAAAGTACTTTTATTAAAATAATGTAGGTCTCTATTCAGGTAAATTCTATGTATTATACAAAATTACAATAAAATAATTTTGCAAAATTAGAAAATTGAGATTTTTTATATTATAAAATAGTACGATTTATTGAAAAAAAACAACAATGATATTCACATTTTTTTGTTGAATTAAAGGCAACTTATAATAAGTTTTCCCAAAAAGTCTTCATATTTTTTACTTTTTTCCATGGATAGCAAAAAACGACAATCCAAAATGACGCAGATCTCATTTTCGTTGACCTCTTTGTATTTTCGATTACTGTAGATGTTACAAATAATGCGAGAAAGAATGTTCTGTTGCAGCATCACAAGTTCTTGATTTTCTAACGTATGACTGAGGAAAAGTAAAGTTCACACAATTACAGATTCGTTGAAAATGAAATATAGGTTTTTGAACTTGAAACTTCGTTGTGAAACTGTACTTCTTTGAAATGGAATATTGATAATTATTATATTTAAAAAAATTAACAATTATTTTTATTACAAATGTTATGAATGAAGACAATTAGTACTTATTACTTCGTAAATTACAATACTCAGTTATTACAACCCAAATAACCACAATAGCTACATGAAATAACAAAATTATTGAATTGGACGATAGTGGTTACTAGTTTGTTGGTTAGTATACAACCATTTGAAAAAATTCGCTTGTTATTTTGCATAGATCAACATACGTACAATACACAACCCAAGATATAAAAAAACAAACAAGAACTGTTTAAAGCAAACCTACTGATGCAGTGAATTGAGCAATACTGCAAAAATAATATCTTACTATCAAACTACTGTCCATTATGGATATTTTTAATGAATAGATATTTATTATAACACATTATTTACAAAATTATATACAAAATACATTATATAAAAATAAGAATGACTAAGTTTAGATATAACACCACAAAGGAAGGAAACAACTGCGTCAAAATGCATTCATTAGAAAAAGTAGCTATGCTAAAACACATCACACACTTTCTCAAAAATCGCTTTTTGCCGCGGTATCTTACTCGTTAATACGTAAGTATGTTGTATGGAGAGAACGTAATTGCTTGTATATTGTCAGAGAAAAGCCATTTAGTTAAATATTTTGAATATACGAGAGTAGTATTTTAAAATACGATTTAAAATGATGTACGGTATTAAAATAAGAGAATATGTTTTGAACTGTTTCTTCACAATGGGTTTACAAATACAAAGGACTGGAAATTTTCATGGCCGCTCGATCCCATTACGCAATTTGGGAGTCGATGTGAATTTCACAAAAATTACCTCATGAAAAACTTACTTCCAAAACTGTCTGCTCTGCGAATTACCAGAAATTATTAATGAAGGGTTGACAACCGGAACGAAAACAAGCCTGTGAGGTTACTAGAAACAGGAAACTGCCTGAAATACTAAGAACTGAAGAATACATTCCCTCCCCAAAAAAGTATTATCTGCCAGAAATATTTCGGTTTTATATAAATAGTATAAACTGCGTGAAGGAATTCAAAAAGTACTTATAAAAAACATAAAAATGAAATTAATTTTTACATTTTAAACTAAATCTCTCATTTACAAGTAAAAATGCTACTTTTTTGTTCGAAAGTAGGAACATTGCTTGGTAAATATTCTTGATTCGTTTTGTTTTTCAAGTCTCTTTTTCACGAATTGAAGATATTCTGTGAAATCTCTTTGCTTCGCTTATGGAGACTACATGTAGATTTTATTCCCCGTAAATTCGATACACAGTTTATTACTGACTATTCACCTTTTATACGCATCACTAAGCTTTAATACTCGAGAACGGACGCAATCACACACGAAACGACTTGAATAACTTACAAGCAGAACTGTAGTTTTTACGTACAGACTACAGTCTTCTGGTATATCAAATTTCTTGAGCCGCATAGAATTTTGCGGTTTTAATAATGCTCCATTCCATTAGAAACCTTGAAAGCTATTTTTTTCCAGCACCGTGTCCAACGCAGATTCAACATACGCTGCGAGTAATACGAGCGTATCAGAACCTGAGTCTGCGAATTGCACTTATCCCTAACGAATTACTTAAACGCATAAATGTTAGCGTTTTAGTTCATTCGCTGCAGAATATGGAACGTGATTTAATTAATGCGTGAAGGAACTTGAAAACGGGGCCGGTTTGTAATATAAGATGGTAGTCACACCAAAAAGATGCAGTATCGAACTACTTCTGAATTTACATTTAGGAGAGAATTCATGATGAATTGTTTGTCTAATGCTTAAATAAGTATAACATGCACGTGCTTTTTATTCAATTAAGTTTGTATTCACCAACATGCAAATAATATTTGTATATTTGTAATAAAAACTGCTTAGTTTTTCGTTTACTATATTTCAAATTCAGATTATTATTATTATTATTATTATTATTATTATTATTATTATTATTATTATTATTATTAATTTTGCTCTGACATCACTTTACAACTTCATTTGTACCTTTAGTGGTGCTGGAAATTTCTGATCCTACATCTCATTCGTGCATGCGTTGAACACGAAGATGGAGATGATGGCAGCTGATTTAAGCACACAACAGCGCTCCTATCACCAGTGGCGAACGTAAAGTAATACCCGTGAGCAACTGAACAACGGAGACAACGTTTACTGACCGATGGCTTGGAGAAATGCGGGTATTAATTTCAAAATCTGCTACTAGAGTTTTTGAAGCAATGCCAACCTGTGGGAAATCACTTGATTCAATGTAATACGCGACTGGTTCATTTATTGAACTAGGAATAATACTGACTTACTTGGTCTTGTTGTGTCGAAACTTGCTTTATTATAATGAATTCATTCTTATCAAGTGTGTCAGGGGAAATAGTAACCAACAACATAAAATACTATAAATCTACCTTACACTGGAAGATCTTTGGCAAGTTGGTGGAATTATGTAAAAAAATATTGATTCGTGGAGTAAGAGTAGGTGCTCTCCTTTTATATTTTCCTCAGGTGCTTCTATGGAATTCAAAATATTATTGTCTATTTAAGCATTCATTCTTTGTATCGTCGAAATATAGTAGTATCCTTCTAGTGTAAACAGAAGCCGAATTATTAATGAGAGGATATACGAGAATGTTGTTCCCTTTTCCCAACTCGCATGCCTCCGCAACTTTCTCAATAATTTTGCGTTAGCCAAATAAGCACGCCAATAAAGACGTTGTCATCAGTGCTCCATGGGGTTTTTTATCTTCAACGTTTATTGTACCACGGAGGCAGGAGGTATGCTATCGGTCAAGAAAAGTTGCGGGAGTAATGATGCCATCAGGAGCTGTGATTCCGTCCTAGTAAAATAAAAGACACATGCGCATTAACGAACGTTGAATACCCCCGGGGGCCGTGGCCCCTGAAGACCACGTAGGCGCGGGGGGTGGGGGGGCGCGTGCGGAGTGCCCTTGCATGTCGGCAGTCATAATGAGTCGTGACATGGAACGCGAACCGCCGCCCGGCACGGCCCCCCGGCACAGCCCCACGCCCGGACCACCCGACCGCCCCACCACCGCCCCCTGCCGCCCCCGCCACCAGATTGCCGCCACCACTTTCGCCACCTTCAACGCACTGTCACCGTCACCGTCACCGTTCAACGCTCACCGCCCCGCCACCGCCACCCACACCGCCACCGCCAACCCGCGCCAACCCATCTATTTTGTAATGATTTCTGGTCGTTGCATTTGACCAAAATCAGAGAGAGTCAGGCCTTCTGGAATACGAAAGCATCTCGCAATACAAGTAGATGGCGTAGAGCGTGTTTCTCGCAAAGGGAGGCAGGGAGAGAGGCAGTGAGGGAAAGAAGCAGTGAGGAAAGAGGGGTGTAGAGAGGGGGAGAGGAGGAGAGGAAAGAGGAGAGGAGGGGGAGAAAGAGAGAGGAGATGAGAGGGAGAAGAGGGGAGAGAGAGAGGGAAGAGAGGTAGAGAGAGGAGAGAGAGGAGAGAGAGGGAGAGAGAGGAGAGAGAGGAGAGAGAGGGAGAGAGAGGAGAGAGGAGAGAGAGGAAAGAAGAGGAGCAGAGAGAGGAAGTCGCGCGAAGCACCGGCGAGTGGCCGATTGCAGGGTGACCGCGAAGACGGGGCCCGACCGCGAGGGGAGGCGCTCTGCGGTGGTTTCAACTTCGCCTTGTGAGACTCCGCGCGAGGCGGCAGCTGGACCCAACAGCCGCGCTGCGCGACGTAGGCGGGGCTAGGAATGACATATCGATATTGCCATTGAATTTCAGATACCGGTGGACGATAGATATTGCCTAAAGTATATCGGTATTTGGTTAAACATCCGGTTTTAATTTGAAAAAAGGGCGAAAAGAAAAATTGTTTTATATGAATGCTACAAGACATTTTTATATGAATGGTAACAAACTATTGAAATTACCTAACAAAGACTCACGACAGATTGGGTCTATATTCAAAGCTTCTAAGCATTAAAATTCAATTCACAATGGAATTAATGAATGGTGTTAGAATAAATGACTAAAGGTTAGTTTGTTACTTTCTT